>JAWWLR010000127.1:33718282-33733098 GCA_035041075.1 Acraspis erinacei
CCTCATCAGGCGTTGATATTTACTAGTTAAAAATTAATTTAAAAAGCGTCAGAATTAAAATAAATATGAAGGACGCAATTTGGTTCGATTGAACTGACCGTCGTTTTTTTTTTTTTTTTTTGATTTCTTCAATATTATATTTTTTGTTCCAAATTTGACTTTTTCAGTTACAAATTTAAATATTTGGTTAAAAATGTTTTTTCGTTAAAAGTTCAACTTACTGGTTGAAAATGCATATATTTTGTGAAACATTCGTCTTTCTTGATACAAATTAAATCTTCTTGCTTAAAAATTTTTCCTTTCTGTTGTTATAAAAATGCGATTGGTTGGTAGAAATATCAACCGTTACATGCTTCGTGGAGAATTCATATTTTTTGGTTAAAAAGTCATTATTTGACTTAAATTAATCTTCTTGGCTTGAAAATTTAAAAATTTGGTAGAAAAGTAAACTATTTGGTTAAAAATTTTACTTTTTCATTGTAAAATTGAAAATTCAACTTTTTTGAAAATATCTCGACTCAGTTGCCTATATTACCAACCTAACTTTTCATTTTACTGAATTTTCCTTGAACTTAAGAATTTTGGTTTGTAAATAAAATATCATACTGAAACTTTGGAGAACGTATCATAAGACCATAAACTACTTTTATGTACTTCATTTGAGTAGGATCAATCATTAACCTAAAATGGAATAATTAAATTGTCATTTAAACAATGAATTTTCAATTTAAAAAACAATTTTTCTACAAATCAGTTGAATTTTCCATCAAATTGTTTCATCTTCAGGCCAAAAAGGCGATATTTCCACCCAAAAATAAAATTTTCAACTTAAAAAAATAAATCTTTAACCAAAAGGGTAGATTATTTTGAAGGAAGATACTTCAACTTTCAAACAATCCTTTTATCTCCTTACCAAAAAAGACGAATTTTCAAAAAATTAGTTAAAACTTTGAACCAAGAAGATTAATAATCTACCAAAAAAGTCAAATTTTTAACAAAACATACTTCAACTGCATAGTTCAATGTTTAAACTAAAGAGATTTATATTTTGATACTCAAATAAAAGTAGTTAACTTTGCAATTAAAAAATTAATTTTTAATTAAAAAACAACAAATTTTCTACAATTCAATTACATTTTCTACCAAATAGTGGAATTTTCTACCGAATTGTTATATTTTTAAGCCAAAAAGACATTTTCTACAAACAATTGAATTTTCACCAAACGCGTTTATTTTCAAACGATTGAGTTTGAACCAAATAGTTGAATTTTCAGTTAAAAATTTTAATTTTAAATCATAAGACGAATTTCCAACAAGTTTGTTCAATCTTCAACTAAAGAGATGAATTTTCATCTAAAATTATTATTGAATTATTAAAAATAATTATTAATTTTTATTCTAAATGAAAAACAGATAAATTTGACCAAAAAATAAGACTTTTCAAGAGAGTGATTGAATCCTGAACTAAAAAAGGTTTATTTACAACCAAACAGTTGCATTCTTAAACAAAAATGAATCTTCTGCAAAAAAAGAATAATTTTTAACAAAAATCATAAATTTTGAACCTGACAGTTAAAGTTTCAACCAAGAGGATCAATTTTGTATTTAAAAAGAAAGTCAAATTTTGAACAAAATGGTTCAATTTTCGGTCAAAGAAATTAATTTTTACTACAATAGCCAGCGCTGATGTAAGACGTGTCAAAAAACGAGGTTTTTGAGGCACTGTTTTTAAGCCTCGACTTTCGAGACTTCCCAAAACGAACTTATTTTTATTATATGTGTATCCATATGTTATATTTATCTTTTTCATATAAGTGGTTAAAAATAAGAAAAATCAGGAGATTTTGTTTTTCAGAACCCTATGCTGGAAGCTTTTCATTTAGTCAAATTTTCCTCGAGGATTCGTTAAATTGAAGTTTCGAACATGTAGATTTAGGATAGAAAATAAAATTTGCTATGCCATATCATATATTCTTTTTTTATATATCATTGATGAAAAAATACTAAAATGAAAGGATCTGGTTTTATTATAGTTCGGAGTGGTGTGAATCATGTAACTAAGATATATTAAAGATGTGGAGCATTTTTTTAAACCGACAATAAAGAAAGGTATGCATCAATGACCCACTTCCAAATCATAATTGTCAACCCTATACAAATTCAAATATCCGATATCCATAATATCGCACCTGAATACTATAAGACATTTCAATATAAACCTACATAATCTACATTGAAAGGAAAAGCCCGCCCCTAGTTGGATTACGCGCGTTCTACCCCGGGGGTGGAAATGTGGCATTGAGGGTAGGGTTGATGGAGACGAGCGCGCATCCTTCCTGGGCGTTTCATAGCTCCACCAATCCGAATTCGTCCCCGATATTCCACACAAACCTATCGACCAACCACAAAAGACCCTCTTATCTACTTGAATGTCATCCACCACTGGGATGACGCGATATTATCATCAACTGTCTAGAATGAACCGATCGATCATACTCGAATCGACGCAGCTCGATCCAGCTCCGTTCCACCTATTGCAAAAACATCCATTTATAACCCTCGACCTGGGCATTCTTGTCCTTTTAACCTTGACACTTGCGACACGTGTGCTAGTCGAGCCAGGAGTTAAGAGTTAGGTATAAAAAAAAGTAGGGACGGGTAGCTCTTTTAGGTTAAAGTCTTTAGGGGTTGCTGCAGAGGATGGAAGAGCAGGGAGATTGTTTTTGATTAAAAAGTGAATAATAGTGTTTTGGAGCTTCTTTGAAAAATAAGGATAACATAAATCGGAAGCCAAGCAATAGGAATTTGACTAAAATTTCTGGGTTATTTGTAGAAGCTTCTGAACATATAAGATGTTCTTCAAAGAAAACTTTGTTTTTACATATATGCTTATTTCTTAAAGATGTTAGCCGATTCTTAAGGATTAGATCACATCAATAGAAAGTTCTTGAAACATTAACGAAGAGATTCTTAAGAAGAGAAAATATGTCATCAAAGAATTCCTGTCTACTAACAATATCCAATAACATCCAAAAAGTTGCTGAAGAATGATAATGTTATTATTAACCTATTGAAAATGATTGATTATTTGGTATACAGCATAAAACAATAGTTTGAAAACTCCTTTGGGCATAGTTTTTTTCAAAGTCTGAGTTCATCACGGATTAGTGAAAAGTTGACAAAGTAGGGTGATTGGTCTTTATAAAAAAAGTAGTCATAGTATTGTTAAGCGATTCATCTTTATAAAAATATCAGTCATAATATTGTTAAGCTTCATTAAAAAACAAGGAAAACCCTAAAGTCAAACAATAGGAAGTGCATTCAGCAATAGAAATCTGGGTATGTTTGTGGTAACTTCTGAACATGTAAGATGTTAAGATGTAAGATTTTTGCCTTGTTGTTAATAGATTCCTCAGGAAGAGATTCTTAAGAAGAGAGAAACATCCATAAACCATGTATATCTACTAAAAAGTCCACTAAAAACCGAATAGATGCTAAAGAATGATAATGTTTTTATTAAACTATTTACGAATGGTTGTTTGTTACAGTACCAGCTTTGAAAATTTGGTCCAAACTCCTTTGTCTTTGCCAACCAATTATAACAACCTCATTGTTCTAATGCTTCCTTAATCTCGGGTCAAAAATAAATACCCTTATAACAATTATAGAAGCGCATCAGGGTCAAATAATGGAATACCGGTCGATCCTCAAAGGGGAACTGGTCCCCCTCGGTTGCGCCTTTTAATGTATTGGGTGTCCGATGACAAATAAACACAGGACCCCGGCTTCCTAACAGCCCCCTGTGGAGTAATTGTGTGGCCACAACTCGTAGCTTGTTGGAAAGACAGGTTGCGCTCGTTTACGGATCATCACCTCTTGAGCTATCCGCACTCGCATTACCAACTGTCATGTTGAGATTGTCCTTTATTCAAACACGTTCCCTTATACTGAAGAAGGAAAAATTGCACATCAACATTTTTGAGGCAGGGGTAATTTTCCATGTAATGGGATTCTAGATTCCTCAAGCTAAAGGAGATGTCTTCTTTTACTAAATGGTTGTTGGTTGCTGGTCCATTCAAGAGTTTATTCCCGACAACAGTTATTCCACACAAAAAGGAACTCAAAAGAAATGACTACTCTTTAATAGAGCAATCGTTGGAAGTAATAAATGTTATAAATATAACAAACCTAATGCAATATCTCATTTGCTGGCATCAATCCTACCACATCCAAAATTTATCTCTAACTCTCATAATCCCATCCTTAAGGCAATGGATAAATACCGCAATTACAGATTTCCTTTAACAAAAATAAGGATACTCTCGCCTTAAGATAAGTTTAGGTAATTTTAAAAATTTCAGGTACTCGCGGCTCGAGGGATAAGCAGGTGAAATGGCACGCTCCGGATCTCGGAACAGCCACATTGTGTATTTCTGCTGGTAAATTGCTAAGCTAAGATTCCCTTCAAGATGGGATGTGCCTCTAGTTACAGGAGAGTCCTCTAATCTCTAGAGTCTAATCGCTTCTTTTCAGGCGCTTTTGGACGTGCGTGACCGTGCCAAAAAGACCACTAATTCATATCTACCCAAATCAAGACTCGTCCCAAGTCCAAATCGTTGTCCAATCCTAAGGCTCGCGACTTCTCAGAACTCAGGATATTTTTTACAATTCCAGGAAAGAGAAAGGATCAGTTCGCGTGGTCAAGATCCATGTTGGACATTCGTCAAATTTTTGAGTATAGGTATGGCTTATGTAAGCTCATGTGTCACAAGAATGATCTAGGATATTATTTTAGCCTAATTGTTTAGGCTAGTATTGGTTTTTGTTTGGTAAGTTCCTTTTGATTTGGTATTGGTTAGGAACAATTATAACTTTAGTATGGTTTTCAGTTTGAGATTTTAAGTTTGCAACTATTATCCATTTAATTGGTGGATGTTTCGATAGGTAACTTCAATTGGTTATAACTTAACTTAACAGTTGTAACTCTTGAACAATTGTAACTTTGGAACAGTTATAATTTGAAGAATGTTGTAAGGTTCGTCCGATTTTGACTTCTGGATGACGATAATTATCTTAGGAACTCCTCTTCTTGATTCTCGCTCTTCTCTTTTCTTCCTCGAGCATGTAATTCTCTGTTTCCGAGGAGTTAACGACTTCGGAACGCATGTGAAATTCGACATGCTGATGAGACGAGGGGACAGCAAAAGGTGCAACGGAACGAATTGCGGAAGAAGGCGTGTAGACTGTAGAGAGGGTCGTCCATCCCTTCGTAACCGCCTATGGCTATGCCCACCTTTGTCAAGTTTTACCTGAATAGAAAAGCTTCCGACACTATGTGTTTTGTCCGAAATTAATGCGCACCTTACACTTATTTCTTGTGTTCCTCAAGGTAAATTGATTCGAGAAAAGAACTTCTTACAAACTACGAAAATTTCACATCTCCGGAAAAAGAGCTCCTTGTCAATTACGAAATAATTGAGATATTGGGTGAGTTTAGTTTCAAATAACACACAAGCAGAGAAATTAAGTCATTGCTCATGTCAATGTCTTCATCTTTCGATGGATTGAGGAGAGATATCTTATTGGAGATAATTGGAAGAAAATGGAATCATATTGTAAAGAAATAGAATTCAGGTAATCAAAATGAAAGGGTTAGGTAAATGAAAAAGCTTTTTTATGTAGTTATGGTTAACACATTGGGACCTGTAGTAAGTTATTGTAATCAAAATATAATTAAATTCTTTACAATAGATTATTATTGATTAATTTAGAGGAACACAATTTTCAAAAATAATGTTGGGTTTAAAATAACTGAAGTGTTTCAGAATCTATAGTAGAATAGAATAAGTATACAATTAGATAGCTCATTAGAAATCTCATCAGTTATCTTCGAGGTCATCTTTAACGTATGATTAGGAGGGCTATTCAATAACAAATTTCTCGGGTAGTGCTGGATTTGTATATAGTTAATTATATGCTAATACATTTTATTATTCTAGTATTAACCTGAAAATAAAACCAAGAATCCAAATACCAAATTTTAAAATCCACCATAAAATATTCCTATTGTACTTTGAAAAAGATCCATTTTATCACATTTTATGGTGGTTGTCCAAATTTGCTCGTTGAATTCTTGGTTTTATTTTCAGGAATTCTATACATTAACATAATTCTGAATAAATAATGTTAATAACTATAAATGAACAATCGAATTTTCGTACCAAAAATAAACAAAGTTGGGTAGCTAACGACCCACTGGGCATAAATGGGTTAAGGCGGAATAATAAACAAAAACCATAAGAGGGGTTGATATGTTTATAAATAAGGGAGTAATGTAGTATATATTTGGCTAATGTAATATATAAGGGGATTAACAGAGTGTTAATTGCGAGTTAATATTTGATTAATGCTTACCGTATAGAGGGTTAATTTTGGGGTCAATTTGATTTATCATGGAATTTCAGGCGGGTGGTTAATTCGGATAAAGATGAAGGTAAATGTTTGGCCAAAATTAATACTTATAATTTGATTTAGATGCGGTTGCTGGTGTTTAATGTAATCAAGAGTTAATTTAGGGGTCAACCAACGGTTGATATTTCTACCAACCAATTGCATTTTTATAACCAGAAAGGATAAATTTTTAACCAAGAAGATTTAATTTCTACCAAGAAAGACGAATGTTTAACAAAATACATGCATTTTCAACCAGTAAGTTGAACTTTTAACGAAAAAGCATTTTTAACCAAATATTTAAATTTTTAACTGAAAATTCAAATCGTGAACCAAAAATATAATAGTTTAATTGTCCGTTTAAAAAATTTATTTTCAAACAACCATAAAATGAATATTCGCCGAAATAGATCAATTTTCAACAATAGAGAAGAACCTTCAACTAAAAAAATGAATTCTTAACAAGGTAAAAACTTTTAATAAAAAAGATGACCTTTTAACAATATAGTTGCATTTTTAATAAAATAATTAAAATTTCAAGCAAATAGTAAAATTGTTGGTCAAACGAGATGATTCTTGTTACAAAATTAATTTTTTGATTAAAAAGTCTACTACTATATTTTTGTATAGAAATTCATCTCGTTTGTTTCAAAATTTTGGAAAATGGTATACTGACTTTTGCTGGAGATTCATTTTTTGACTGAAGATTCATCTCTTTTATTGAAAATTCATGTTTGAAATTTATTTTAATTAATCGTTTCGCTTGAAAAATCATTGTATTGGTTTGATAATTAAAGATGCTTTTTTTATTTTTTTTTTTGCTGAGAATTTTTTTCACTGAAAATGTAACTATTTCATTTCCGGTGAAAATATAAAAATTTTAATTGAAAATTGATCTTTCTTAGTTCAACATTCAACTATTGAATTGAAAATTTATGTATTTTATTGTAAATACATCTGTTTTGGTAGGTAATTAATCTTTTGGGTTAAAAATCATTTTTTGATGGAAAATTCAACAATGTGGTTGAATATTAAGCTGTTTTCTTAACAATTTTTTCTAGAGTTGTCATTTTAGTTTTTCATTTACACCAAATGCATAGTATAATATACGAAACGATCGTCTACTAAATGGATATAGTACGAAGAACTAAATAAGTTCTCTCAGTGCCGGGTTAATATAATGTTAAACTGGAGTTATTATATATAAATCAAATAAATTATTATTAATATATGCGCTTTGTATAATAATATTGGTTTTGGTTCAACACAAACAAAAATTTGGATTATTTTACAGGGTTAAAATACGAAGTTTCTTAATTAACTATTATTTTACCCCATTTTTTGCCATAACATTAGGCACAATGGGATTAGAAGTACAATTATGAGTTAAGAATATGGAAATTATAAAAATTTAATATTTTTCTAATTTCCTTTTAATATTCTATATAATATTAGAGAAATTTTCGAATCAAAATACAGGTCTAAAAATAAGGGTTATTTTATGTGTTAAATTGGGTTAACTGAAGGGTTAATATTAAAATAAGGTCAGGGTGATGGTTATTTTTTAATGACTGCCAACAAGTATCGTATTTATATAACTATTATTCCTTATTCTGCATGTTTTTTTTAGTCTTCTATATAATTTAGGGTTAAGTTGGTTTGATTAATTCCAGGGCTTGCAGAGGTGTGAAACTTAGCGTTCAATGCACTTATGCGCGCATGTTTATATATGTACAATTAATTCCAGCTAATATGGTATGTAAGTTTGGGGTTAACACAAAATCATCTGAGTTTCAGCAAAGCAGTTTTTTCGTGGCTGATTTAATTTAAAAAAAATTATAGATAGAGAGAAGGGGGGGCAATATTAGATTAAAGGTTAATAATGATTCATTCGAGTATTATCTAGTATAGACAATTAGATAATTGTACAATCTAGTTTGATCATTGTAAAGCTGGTAGGTGGTACTTCCGGAGGTAATGACTTAGTTTACCTAAGGCTTCAAAAGGGGTTCATAAAATGTTAATTCGGACTCACGCAATAGTTAATAGCAGCTACTCTAGGGGTCATTTTTAGGGTTAATATGTTCTGATATAAGGGTTAGTTTATCTTCAACTGGATGTTAAACAGACTAACTCAGGATGAAAATAAAATAAAGATGAGTGTTAATGTGAGAAAAGTACCAAAAGAGGTTGAACTATTAGTTAGTGAAGGACTATGTGTTAATTCAAACGTTAAGCCCGGTGTTAATTTAAGCTAATATGAGTGTTAATTATGAACAAAACAAGAAATATATTAGCATGTTTTTAATTTAGGTATATTATCGATAATTCAGGGTTAATAGTAATTTATCATAAAGTGATAAATTCTATGGTAAATCATAATCAGTGTGAGCGTTAATGCATAGTGAATACCATTATAAGGGTGTAAATTGTATAGTTAACAGGGTCAAGTATGGAGCTCATGCACGGGTTACAAGTTTATAAAACAAGAGGTAATCAAGTATTGAGGGGGGGGGGGACAGATTGAAGGTTAATATTAGTTAGTTTGAGAGTCTTTTAAAGCAAAGGGTTTCAAAAGGGTTAAATGAAGTGATATTTCTGACTTAAGGAATGGTTATTGCAGCAACTACTCTTAGGGTTAGTATAGTAGGGCTAGAAAGTTCTAATATACATGGGTTAATTACTGGATAACTTGGGGTTAATTCAGGGTGAACTAGTAATAATTTAGGGTTAAATTTGGGTTAATTCACGGTTATTCCTGGGGTAAATACCCGGAACTTGAATCTGGAAAAAGAAAATAATTGAAGGGTTAATTAGATTTTTATGAGGGATCCATGCAGGATTAAAAAAAGTTCAAAATGAGGGTTTATGTGAAAAAGTACCAACAACTGACGGATTACTTGGGATAAAAAACCTATTGTAGATGTTAATCTGCCTGTTAAGTCTGGGGTATTATAAGTGAACATTTGGTAACAGATATTCATTAATCTATGATGATATGAGTATTAATTGCAAGGATAATAAGAAGTATAATAGTATGTTTTTAATTCAGTTGTAAGATATGGATAAACTGTAATTAACGTAGGGCTTAAAAATGCGATAAAGCATGTATAATAAAAGAAGGGGAGGAGCCACATTAGAATTAGACTAAAGTTTCAAATTGGTTAATTTATGAGTGTTTCTGAAACTTTATGGTTAAAGGAAAGCTATATTGTGGTTTAATTTTAAAGTTATTAGGTTCTACTTCAGGAGTTTGTGAATCATTGGTTTGCCAAGGACTGCAAAAAGGGTTAATAAAAGGTTTAATTCGGATTTACGAGTAGTTAGTAGCAGCTATTCTAGGGTTTACTTGCAGAGATAAGAAGTTCCAATACAAGGGTTAATTAGGCCCTAACTTGAATCAATATCAGAGTTAGACTGTGGGTTAATTCAGGGTTAAAGTATAGTTTTAAGCCGGGGATACTATCATGTTTAATCTAGCGTTAATGCAGGGTTAATCCCGGAGATAAATCCCAATATTTTTATTTGTTAAACTACAAAACCCTTCACCTGGGGTTAAAACCTACATGCAAGGACACATTCCTTCCAGTAGCCAAATACTAACCATCTTTTTAGCTCAAATCTAATTGAAAGAAAGATCTAGTTAAAGAAAAGTGACTGAGGGTTCAGGGTGAATTTAACCCCTTCTGAGTATGTTTGTGTCTGGTGGTAATCTTCAAAATGAATAATGATCTAAGAATAGGAAATAATTTAAGTGGTAAATGGGGGAGGCGGTAGAATTCGAATGAAGGTAATAATGATTGATTTGAGTGTTTCCTAAAGTAGGGGTCAATAGGGGTCAATAAAGGATTCATTAAGGGTTAACTTAGTGCTAAGGCGAAATCAATATCAGGGTTACACTGGGGTTAATTCAGAGGTAATTCCGGAGTCAATTTAACTATTTCCATTTTTTAAACTAAAACCCCTAAAACTGATGGAGTTTAACACCAAATGTAGGGAAACGGTCATGCAGAAGGCTACAAACCATCTTTTAGATGAAATCTAATTGAAAGGAAGTCCTAGTTAAAGAGAAGTGGGCAGAGGGTTCGGGGGTGAATTTAACTCCTTCGCGCGGGATTGTTGCGCCTGCCTGGAGTAGTGGTGGTTATCTTCAAGATCAATACAGTTCTAAAAACAGAAAATAATTTAAGGGGTAAATTGGGTTTATTGTTATAGTTAATAGGTCCTAGTATGAAGCTTATAAACGTCTGAAAATTGTTTTAAAATAATGTTAGGGTTACACAAGGATTAATTCAGGGTGACTGCCCGGGTTTATTCCAAATATTTCCATTTTTTTCAACTTCAAACCATAGAACTGGGGTTAAACCCCAAATGTAGGGAAACGATCCTCCAGAAGACTACCAGCCATCCTTTTAGATGAAATCTAATTGAAAGGAAGACCTAGTAAAAGAAAAATGGACAGGGGGTTCGGGGGTGAATTTAACCCCTTCTCGGGATTGTTACGCCTGCCGGGAGAAGTGGTGGCAGGCGCGAGTTGACTATGCAGCTAGGCGGCAACTTCGGATTGGAAAGGCCACGCGAGACCTGATAATCTATCCAGCACGCGACCGTACCACACGGTCGCCTCATTCCGCCCGGTTCACGGACCACGCTCGGGATCCTCCACGGAAAACGGGGGAGCAAATCGAAGGCAAAACCCGTAACCCCCTTGCTACCGCGAGCCACTCAGACAGGCCGTGTCCTTTACCGAGTCGCATCGCTCTTTTGCCACCACTCCGCAATTCCTGAACGGCACGCCTCCCCAAAGTCGGATCCCCACCGGTCATAGACCAAACCAACTTCCGATGATGAGATCCATCGGAGATCCCTGAGAGATCGCTTCAGCTACTCGACTAAACGGATCGGCTCGAGGTTCGGTCTCACGTGACTCGGTTTCATCCACGTGTTCGGGCTTGTATAAACATTTCGAAAGTGCAAAAAGGACAATTCGAGAATTTTTTTCTTGGTGTTTTTTTCAAGGCCGAGTATTTTTTGGAGTTTATTTCGGGGTAAAGAGGACCGTTCGGGGGTAGTTTAGAAAGTTTGGTAACTGAAGAAGAGGAGCAAGTTTCTTCTGGAGGAAATCGGATGTTGATGACTGGAGAGGAAGGAAGGAGCAACTCAGGAGAAAGGTGAGTTGATTTTTGTGTTTATTCGATTTTTGGACTGAAAGGTTTTTTTATTTATGTGGGAACAGTTAGTGGTGGGATTGTTAATTTATGCAGTTGCTGTGTTCAAATTAAATTAATAATATTATTCTGTTTATAAAGAAAAAGTATGGTTTGTATTTTGTTAAGACTGTATTATATTCCTTTGTTTGTAACACGAGCAAGCTTTAGGGTTAATTTAAATTTATTTTAAACAAGCACTAAATAATGTTTAAACCTTTAGAATTTTAAGCAGATTAAATTATACTGATATTTGATGAATTTGGTGATAGAATTTTCGCTTTCAGGTAGTTCTGCCAAAAATCAGGTTTAAAAAAAAATCTTCTCTGATTTTAAGAATTTAAATATATATTGACCCAAGAAAATTTGCTTTGATTTAAAAAATTTTCTGTTGATTCAAATTTCATCAGTTCAAAGAAATTGTTGTTTGTTGGAATAAAAAATTTTCTGTCAATTAAATTGATTTTGTTTCTGTTGAAATTATTTTTAATTATAAGAAATAAAATTATATGTTAAAGAAACGGTGTCTTTAATTCAAGACCAATATTTTTCTGAAGATTCTAGTTCCAATTTTGAAAATAAGTAAATAATTCTAAAATATAGTTATTTGCTTAAAAATTGTTTTCTTTCAAGAATATCTTCAAACCATTTCAGCTTCATTAAAATTTGTAATACTTTTTTACAAGAAACAATGTTTTATTCTACTTTAATTGACATCCACAATCAATATTATTTTGATTTTTGAAATCATAGAACAACAATATTAACAACATTTTAGGAAAAAATGACTGCAATTTTAGTGTAAAATTAGGTGATTATTAAATTACTTTTCAATTATAATTAGAGAAATTTGACTAACAGTCATGTACATGTTTACTTATTGTTAAATCAAAATGTAATAATTTATGCTAAATTCCCTATAATTATGAGTTTATTATATACTATTTATAATTCAGAAAAAATACATTATTTACATTTTTACAAGAAATTACTGATTATATTTTAAGGTACTTTTATTATAAAGAATTCCAGAAAATATATTAAACTGAACGAACATATAAAATTAGTTAAAAAATAAATTGATAATTCACCAAGTTTTTTATGAATAAAAGAAGTAATATATTTTTAATTCTTCCGCCTATATCGACATATTTTTACATAATCCAAATATATATTATAAAAAAATGTTCCCATGAATTTTTTTTTATATATTAAATTACAATCATTTTTTATATAAAGCAGGCATCATGAAACAATAACTGCATTTCATTTGTGTATTTCAGAAGTATATTTACAAGATTATAATATTGATTTTCAAAATACAATCATGTATTCTTCATGAAAATATAAAAATAAATCTTAATATTTTTACGATATATTATTTTGAGACAGACCGCGTGAATAATTTCGAAAGAAAAAAATATTATTCGTCTTTCAAATCTGATGAATCAATGATATTGTTATAAAAAATAAGATAAAAAAATTCGAAATACTTTACTTTAATTATTGAAAAATTGGTTCATGCAGAGTTTATATATTTTTTTAAACATTAAGCATCAATTTATTTTTTAAATTATTATATACCAGTAAAGAATGCCCACTTAAATATACCTAGTTTTGTAAATATATATATATATATATATATATAGTAATATACACTATATCTAAACGTTTGTTTTGTACAATTGAACAATTCATTGTTTCCGATAAAAGTATCAAAATTAGGTTTTCAAAAATATTACGTTTTTAATCAAATTTATTTTCAAAAATTTTAACCAAATAGTTTAATTTAATTAAAAAATATTATTTTTTCAACCAACAATCTAAGTTAAATTTTCAGTGAAAATAATTAATTTTCAGCATAAAAATATCAAGTTTCCAAGAAAATACTAACATCCTCAACATAAACCTATTAATTTTTAATCAAACAAAAATTAATTTTTAACTAAAAAGGATCAATTTCTACCAACACTGGAATAGTGAAATTTTCTTCTAAAAAGTTCATTTTCAACAACAACAAAATAATTTTCAACAACGTAGTTACATTTTCAATCTAAGAGATTAATAAAAAAAACTAATTTTTAACATAATAGTTTAATTTGTAACTAAAGAGATAAATTTTCAACTCAAATACTGAATTTTTAAATAAAAAATATAAATTTAAAAAAATTAATTTATCCTAAAACCAAGTCGTTCAATTTTTAACAAACAAACAAAATAGAAAATTTTTCAACCATAAAGATGAATTTTGAACCAAGAAAATAAATTTTCTACCAAAAAACTCGACTTTTTTTTAACAAAATACATACTTTTTCACCCAAATAGTTAAGTTTTCAACCAAATAAATGAAAATTTTGAATTAGAGCGATGAACCTTCTACCCAAAAAATAAACTTTAAACAAAAAGAATTCAATTTTCAACCAAGTAAAAAAATTTCATATTAGAAGATTAATTTTGTACCAAAAAAAGTCAAATTTTTAAAAACAAAATACATGAATTTTCAAACAAATATTTACATTTGTAACCAAAAAATATATTTTTAACTAAACTGATGAATCTTTAATCAAAAAATGTACTTTTATCTGAAAAGATCAATTATCAACTAAGTAGATAAATTTTCAACAAACTATTTAAATTTTTAACCAAAAAAATGGATTTTCTACTAGAATGACTTATATTCAAACAAAAAGTGAATTTTCAACAAAAGGGATCAACTTTTAACGAAGTAGATCAATTTTCAAAAAAAAAAAATTAATTTCGATCTAAGAAGATTAATTGTAAAAAAAAAAAAAAAAATTTTCTATCGAATAGTTGAATTTTGAGGAAAATAATTACATTTTCTACAAAATAATCAGACTTTTCAAGCAAAAATTGTTGAATTTTTCAACTAAAATGATAAATCTGCGAATGGAATATTGCATTTTTTCTGTTGAGAAAATTAATTTTAAACCAGAAAAAAAGTCTAAGCCAATGAAATAAAAAAAGAAAATAAAAACCAGGACTAAGCGTACGATAAGGACCGTGACTGTATTAATCGGGATAGCCGCGTTGCGTCGGGCGACGCAACCTCGTGCGCCTCGCGACCATTCAAGTAAGAAGATAAATTCTCATAAATAAATGTAATAGTTGATGTATCTACGAAACAATATTTTAATTATA
>JAWWLR010000127.1:33807770-33825902 GCA_035041075.1 Acraspis erinacei
TAAAATAAAAAATAGTTCAATTTTAAATGAAAAAATGTTTCATTCAATTCAGAAATACGAATTATTAACAAAACATGTAATAGTTGATATTAAAACCAAAAAATATTTTTATTCTAAATTAAAAACACTTGAATTTGACCGAAAAAGTAGAATTTTCGACAAGAGTTCAATTTTCAACTAAGAAATATTTTTCAGTCACAAAAGAAAAAAGAAATTCAAACAAACTATTGAATTTTCAAGCAAAAAGATGAAATTTAAATTACAATGGGGAATCTCCAATGGAAAGAGATGAATTTTCTATGAAAAATATAATAGATGATATTCAAAAAATATAGATATTTTAGTTTTTAATAACAAATAGTTGATTCAACCAAAAAGAGATGAATTTTCTACCAAAAATACAATAGTCAATATTAAAACCAAAAAATATTTGAATATAAAATAAAAAAACAGTTTATTTCGACTAAAAGAAAAGAATTTTCGACACGAGTTCAATTTTCAACAAAGATTTTTCACTTACGCGTGAAAAAGAAATTCAACCAAACTATTGAATTTTCAGTTACAATGGTAAATCTTCAGCCGAATGAAATGCATTTTCAATACAAAATATAATAGCTGATTAAAAAAAATATTTTAAATAACAAACAGTTGAATTTTATCAAAAATTACGAATTTTCAAAATTCAACCAAACTGTTGAAATTTCAAGCAAAAAGATTAACTTTTGGTTGAGAATTCAACTAGTTTTCTTTGAAAATTCAACTACTTTATGAAAAATTCTTTTTTTTCTTTGTTTTAAGGTTCATTATTTTAGTTATAAATTCATCTATTTTGTTAAAAAAGCAATATTTTTACTTAAAATACGAGGAGTTTAAAATATTTTCAATTGGATTACTATTAGTATCAACATTAATTTTATTTAAAAGAATTTATTTCCCTATTTTCGTTAGAAATTTTTCTTTAAATCTAAAAAATCAGCAAGTACATCCTTGAAGAAATATTTGAAATTGGTATCATCATACAGAATCTCTTGCAAAGCGTTTCGTTTTCTAATATCAGGAATTTTGATTTGAATTGAAACCTTTTAAAAATGGGGCTAAGGGGGAAAAGGGGTAAAAATTCTCGATTTCAGATGTTTTAGGGGATTTTACAAATTTTAATTTAATGGAACTTTTTTTGACTTAGACCTGTTAATCAAATTAATTTATCAATGAATTTTAATTGATTTTGTTAATTTTGGGGGTTTCGTTGCCCCAGACAGAAACTCTTAGTTTCTATCAGATGTCCGTTCGTCGACCCATCCGTCGTAATTTTTTCCCCGGAGAGAAAATTAGAAAATGGGAAGTAGAAGAAGTGAAGGGTAGTGAGTATAGGTGTAGTAGAGGCAATTGGGGTAGGTGATGGTAGGATGAGGGGTGGCGTAGCATAGAAAATTAGGGGAAGTGAGAAGAAAAAAGTATGGGGTGCTTTGAAAAATGAGAGGAGAGAAATAGGGAAAGTAAGGAGAAATGAAGGTAGGTGAGATAGAGGAAGGAATTCGAAATTAAGGTAGGGGTAGTAGGGGGAGGGAGTGGAAATAAGGAGAAGGGAAGGAAGGGGAATTTAGGGAAGGGAAGTAAAATAAGTGAAGGAAAATGAGGGGTAGTAGGGGAATTAGAAGAGGGAAATTAAAGGAAAGGGTAGTAAGGAGAACAAGGGAACTGAGCGTAGAAGTAGGGAAGGATAAGGGAAGTGAGGGGGTTAGAAGCAGGAGTAGGGGAAGCAAGGGGAAAGGAGGACAAGTGAGTGGAAAAAGTAGGGGATACGTTAGGAAAATGAGGGAAGAGAGATAGGGAAAGTAAGAGGAAATGAGGGCAGACAAAATAGGGGAAAAAAGTCGAAATTAAGGTAGGGGAAATGGTGGAAGTAAGGGAAAATGAGGAGAGGAGCAGTGTGGGGAAATGAGGGAGGAAAGTAAAATGATCTAAGTAAAATGAGGGGTAGTAGGGGAATTGGAATAGGGAAATTAAAGGAAAGGGTATTAAGGAGAACAAGGGAATTTAGCGTAGAAGTAGGGGAAGTAAGGGGAAGTGAGTGGCAAAAAGTAGGGGAGGCGTTAGGAAAATGAGGGGAGCGAAATAGGGAAAGTGAGGGGAAATGAAGGCAGATAGGATAGGAGAAGAAAGTGGAAATGAAGGTAGGGGACGTAGGTGAAGTGATTTGAAATTAGGAGAGGGGCAGTGAGGGGAAATGAGGGAAGGAAAGTAAAATACGTGAAGGAAAATGACGGGTAGTAGGGAAATTAGAAGAGGGAAATTAAAGGAAAGGGGAGTAGGGAAAATAAGGGGAATTGAGGGGGGAGAATAAGGAGTTGGAGAAGTGAGGGGCAGAGAGGGAAGGGGGATTGGAGAAAATATAGGGAAATGAAGGGAGGGGATATAAATGGAAGTGAGTGAGTGAGTCGAGGGGAAATAAGGAAAGCGTTGGAAATTGAGGGAGTGGGAGTTGGCATAGAATTTGAAAATGAGGGAAGTGGCAGTAGGATACTTGAGGGAAAACTAGGGAGGGAGGAAGGGCAAGAGAAGGGAAATGAGAGAAGTTAGGGGGTATTAAAAGAACGAAATGAGGGAAGGGGAATAGCGAACATGAGGGAAGGTGAGGGGAGAGGCATTAGGCGAAGAGATGGAAACTGAGATGAATTAGGAGAAGTGGGGAAAATTAGGAAGCGTAGGGGAAAATTAATATTTATAAATTCTATTTATTGTAAAATTTTTCTCACCTTTGTATAAAGATCCATTATTGAAAGGCTCTGGCTGCAGCCTGACGTGTCTTGATGCCAAAATAAAAGCAAGAGCTGCTAAAGTTATGGCATCAAGAGCAGCAATTCCAGCCAATGGAATTGCCCATCTAATTGCACACGCACCAGGATTATATCTGAGAAAATATTTTTAAATCAGAGACTAAAGTTTTTATTAATTATCTAACTTACCAAAAAAAATATTTTGATTAAATTAAAACATATTAAAAATAAAGTTTACAATTTATGTAACGAATGTAATATGTAGAACTACAATTATTAAATATCTAACTTTTAACCAATTTTATTATAAGTAATTCTTTTTCCTAAAGTATTTCATTGATATTGTGGTCGTTTTAAACGAGAACAAAATTCCCGATAATTTCACAGTTCTTTTTCCGGGTCCGGAAATTTTTTAAGATCATCGAAATTAAAAAATTCGAACTCTTAGACCTAAAATATTTTTCATTTGAAGTAATCAAAGCTAAACTGCAAACGAAAGCATTCAATTTGTATCTCTTTTAAATTTCATGCTATTAAAATTGCAGCTTCAAACATTTTTAATTTATAAAATTTTAACGACGAGGATGCATTATTTAATAAAATATTTGCACCACACAATCTAAAGATAATTTTACTCGCAAAACCACTTTTTCGAAAAAAACTTCTTGTTGTTATTTTTGGCTTATTTATTTTGGCTTATAGCAATATACAATTAAATAATATAACATAATACCATAATAAAAATAAATAATAATAACATACAATGATAATTTTGCACAATTTTATATAATATAATATCCTCCTTTTTGTCGGAAAGGAAGTATTTTTTTCTTGACATTAAACGAACTTAAATATGTATTATGAATCAATTATTTTTTTCTTATGAAAAATTATGTTCTTTTTCGGAAAAGACAGTTTTCGAAAATTAAACTATTTTTCAGAGATCTTAATTTTATCACGACAAATACCATAACGCTTTTCAAGTGGACAATTTTCAAATTAAATGCCATTAATCTGCAAAATTTTAAACTTTTATAAATTGAGCAGTTTAAAGATTTCCGTTTAATGATTCTCAATCATCTGAATTAAAACTAATCCTCTCTTTCAACTCAAATATTATTAAAGATGTTTAAAATGCATTCCCACCAAAAAAATATTAAAAAACGAAGATTGGCATCTACCAATTAAAAAAACCAATTAATAACACAAATTCCCTCGGTTCCTACTCGATAAAAATCTTAAAAATAAAAAAATGTAGCTCCAATTCAACAAAAAAGTTAATAAAAATGTCGACTCTTCCAACTCCACAAAAATCTTAATAATAATAAAAATCCCTCTTCTAATTAATAAAATATTGAATACCAAAATTTCTTCCTTTTTTCAAATCAGAATTGTGAAATTCAAACGTTTCAAATTGTTTAGTTTTGAATATTTGATTTCTAATTGTTCGTACTATGCTAATACTAATATTTTATAAATAAAAAATTGTCAAATTTAATTTTATAAATGAATTAAAAAAATTGTTTAAGTACTAAGGCTTTCGAATTGAAACAGTTTAATTTTCAAACGTTAAAATCTGTAAATTCTTTATTTTTTTTTTTATTTTTAACACTCGAACTGCATTTCAGTTTTGAAGATCATTATTTAATTTATAGTTAGATTTGATAAACTTAAAATACTTTTAATCGTTCAATAATTTTTAACTTCAAACGCCATTTTAAATAAATATTTTTGGTAAATATAGATTTTTTAATACCTTGAAGCAGCTGCTCCACATACTGCTCTAATCAAAGGGGAATCCCAACCAAGTGGATAAACGCCAACACCAACTGCCATGCAAATTGCTGAAAAAAAATTTCATTAGAAAGACGTATTTTAACAAAATTTGGTACAGTGAATATTTTGTAATATAGAGCAATCTCAACGCGCCAGGATTTTAAAGGTAATTTAAATTTTAAGCTTGAGAATAATACATTATTTTCAATTAATCAATTGAGAACTTAAAAATTTCGATTTGAAGGCATACAAAATTGAACATCCTCGAATTTTGAAAATAAAATACATAAAACGTTTCAATTTCAATCACTGCAATTTTTTATAATTTCTTAAATATAAATTTCCTTTCAGATTTATGAACTTTTCCAGGGACTCTAAGTTGAATAATTTCACATTTTAAATTCATAAATTTTAACAATAAATTAAGAATTTTTAAATCATGAAAGTTAAATTTCAATTTCCAATTTAAATGTATGCTTTTAAAATAGTTGAAGTTTCAATTTCTTCCTAAATTGTTCGAAAATGTTCATTTTTCTTTTTAAAAAATGGTCAATTCTGAAATGAAAATGGTTCCATTTTTATTTTTTCCAGTTTGAAATTACTTAACTCTAAAAGTTTAATTTTCAGACAGTCTGAATAAAGAATTTTTATTTGAAAGTATTCGATTTATTAAAGTATACCGTGAGTGATCATAAAATTGGGTAAATTTTGATATTTGAAAAATGTGATTTAATTTTCCGCAACCTGTCATGCAATTTGTAATATAAAAACATCGTAAAATTACAAATTTCTACAACTAAGTTTATAATTAAAAGTGTCTAAACACATCCAAATAAAAAAAAATCCATTTAAAAAATTTTTTATACGGAAAAGGTTAAATATTCAAAAATTCCTTAAATCAATTTAGACGTGAAAAATTTCTCATTTAATTTTGAAATAAAAATAAATAAATTTTTAAAGTCATTAAAATGTGAATCAAAATTGTCCAGATTCAGTATAAAAGTTCATTTTTAAGGCATTTGAAATGGATTTTTTTATTTGGATGTGTTCAGACACTTTTAATTATAAACTTAGCTGTATAAATTTGTAATTTTACGATTTTTTTATATTACAAATTGCAGTACAGGTTACGGAAAATTAAATCTTATTTTAAAATATCCAAATGTACCCAATTTTCTGATCAATCACGGTATACTTTAATAAATCGAATATTTTCAAATAAAAATTCTTTATTCAGAGTGTCTGAAAGTTAAACTTTTAGAGTTAAGTAATTTCAAACTGGAAAAAATAAATATTGAACAATTTTCATTTCAGAATTTACCATTTTTTAAAAAGAAAAATTAACATTTTCGAACAATTTAGGAAGAAATTGAATCTTTATCTATTTTAAAGGCATAAATTAGAATTGGAAATTTGAATCATTTTTTTTCAAATTTGTATGTTTTTCACAAAAATGTTGAAAATGGTAATTTTTATATTTAAAATATATTAATCTTGTACGGTAGAAATATGAAATTCAAGTTTCATGATTTAAACATTCTTAATTTATTGAGAATTCATTTTTTTTTTTGAAAATTTTGTTTTCAATTAATCTCTTCTGACGATTAAACTCGTTTATGTATTTTATTGTAAATTAGTGTTTTTTGGTGGAAAATTAATCTTCTTGATTGAAAATTTAACTATTTTCTTGAAAGTTGAACTAATCTGTTAAAAAATAATTTTATTAGTTGAAGATTTATTCATTTGATTGAAAAGTTAACTGTTTTATCGAAAATTAGTTTTTTTCCTTGTTTAAAATCAATTTTTCAAAAAAGAATGTAACTATCAAACTTTTTTGTTGAAAATTCAACTGTTCTCTTGAAAAATCTTCTTTTTGGTTAGAAATTATATTGCTGTAGAAATTTTGAATAAAAAGCTTAACCATTTGGTTGAAAATTAGCATTTTATTTTGTTGAAAACAAATTTTATTACCTGCAAATTTATTATTCATTTTATGGTTAAAAATTGATCTTCTTAAGTTTAACATTGAACTGTTTGGTTAAAAATGAACTTTTTTGTTGAAAATTCTTTCTTTTTTTAATAGAAAATTCACCTTTTTGTACTTTCAAAGTTGATCTTTTTTAATAGGAAAGTTCTTGAATCGAAATTCAACGTTTCTAAAAAAAATCGTCGTTTTAGCTTGAACGTTCAACTATTTGGTTAAGAATACAATTGTTTGTAATTCTTTTTTGTTTGAAAATTCGGCCTTTTGGTTGAAAAATCGCCTTTGTAATTTGGAAATGCAACTGCTTTTTTTAATTCTTTTCTTTTGCTTGAAAGTTCAACAATTTGGTTATAAAATTAACTGCATGGTAAAAATAAATTTGCATCCTTGTTGAAAATTTTAAATATATATCTTATTCAAAAGAATTTATTTCCCTTATTTTCGTGAAAAATCCACTATTTCCCCTCTAACGGGAAAATTTTTGTCTGTGAAGTCTGTTAAAATATTACGTTTAAACTTGAAAATATCCGAATTTTCCACCATTTAAAATTTGATGATTTAGAATTTGTTAAAATTTTACATTAACAATTTACCAATATGGTCTTCTTATTGTTTTGTAACTTTATATATTTATATTAATGTTTATAATTATATAACTTTTTAAAATTGCAACTTTCTATGATCAATAAGGAAAATAAACCACCGAAAAAATTTAGAAGTCGAAAACAGAACTCTTTTGAAAAGTTCAGTGAAAATGAAGATCCTTACCGGGACACACTTCTTCATCTCACTAGCAGTTTTCTTTGATTAAATTGGCAAGAATAATAATATTCTATCTATAATTTTACTTCCATTTTTGGAAATTCTCACTATTGTTCAATTCCCCGTGTCTAAAAAAAACAGCTAAAATGTTAACATGATACTAAAAACAGCCAATCTGATCATCGCTCGTCGCTGCCATATAGTTCGCGCAATTTAAAATCTAGAATGTAGGGAAAGTGCTGGTATCGGGGCCTGGCCTGACGGAGCCTGTCGGCACCAGGGTACTTTTTTTGATGGCCTAGCGGCACCAAGCCTCTTTATTTTCACACGGAATATTTTTCCAGTTATGGGTCATCCATAAACTAGACTTTACCAATTGTGGGCTTTTTTATCCCCCTACCTCCGAAAGTAGCATAGCTGTTTGCTAAAGATGGATTTTAAGTTCATAAATTCCTTTAGATAAAATTGATGTAGTTGACTTATTGATAAAAATTTTAATTTTCAACCAAAAAGTTGCATTAACAACTAAATAGATGAATTTTCCAATAAAAGAAACGAGTTTTTTGGAAAAACAGTTGAATTTTTAACAAAAACAAACAAAATTGTTAAATTTTTCACAAAAAAATTGGATTTTTAACAAAATAGTTAAATTTCTAGCCAAATAGTTGATTTTTAGCAAAAAAAAAGATGCATTTTCAATCAAATAGTCGAAGTTTCAAACAAAAAGATAAAATTCAATTCAGTATTCAAATTTTGAAAGTACCCAAAAAGACAACTTTTTAACAAAATACATTAATTTTCTAGCAAATAGTTCAACTTTTATTTCGACCAAGAAGATTAATGTTCTATCAAAAAAGACAAATGTCCAACTTATCCAATATACAGGATAAAGTTTTAACCAAAAACAGAATAGTCAAATTTTCAGATAAAGAAGCCATTTTTAAGAACAAAATATAATTTGTAACAAAATAGTTCAATTATCAGCTAGAAAAATTCATTTTTAATCTTAAAGGATACATTTTTAACTAAAAATTAAATAGTTGGCATTCCAAGAAAAAAATAAATAATTTTATAATAAAAAATAGTCAAGAAATAAAATAATGTCAATTGAATTGATGATTTTTCAACAAGATAGTTACATTTGATCTTGGAAGAAGAATTTTCTACTAGAAAAGCTGAATTTTCATCAAAATACATGAATTTTTAAGAAAATGATTTAATTTTAGAGTCAAAAAGACGAATTATCTGCACAAAGATGAATTTTCAACCAGAAAATATGTTTTTTTTTTTAACCAAAAAGTTTAATTTTTAACCAAATAGTTTAATTTTCTACCAAATGGTAGAATTTTTAATATAAAAGTTCAGTAAAAAGCAAATAGTTGAATTTTTCACTATAATTATGAATCCTTAATAAAAAAATGTTAATTTTTTGACAATGTAGTTCAAGTTTAATTTCAAATAATCGACTTTTCAACCAAAAAATATGAATTTCCAAGAAGCACGCAACATTTCATATTTTAACCAAACAATTGCATTTTTAAACAAAAAAAGGATAAATTTTCAAACAAGAACATTAAACTTCTACCAAGGAAGACAAATTTTCAAGTTTTTAATCGAATGGTTAAATTTGTGATAAAAAAAGATAAATTTTTAACAAAAAATGAAAGAAATTTTCATCAAAATAGTTCAATTTTCAACCAAAGAGATGAACTTTTAACTAAAAAATCAACTTTTAACAAAGTATTTGAATTTTTTATAATAAAAAGACGAGTTTCCTACAATCCTAGAATTAAAACAAAAAACAATTCCTTTTTTTGTGCTGATAATTCAATTATTATCGTAGAAAACTCTACTATTTGGGAATATCTAACATAAGAAATTAATTATTTGGTGGAAAATGTACTTTTTGCGTAAAAATCCATATTTTATAGTTAAGCATTCAATTTTATCTAAATAATTCACCTTTCTGGATAGAAAATTCAACAATTTAGTTGAAATTTTTTCATTGAGGATTCAACTTTTGTTTAAAAATTATGTTTTTAAATTGAATTTAATCGTTTTTTATTTAAAGTTATAACCTTTTCTGGTTGAAATATCAACTATCACACTTTTCGATAAGAATTCATCTTTTGGGTTAAATTCGACTTTTTTTACGTAAAATTAAAATTAAACTTTTCTGTTGAAAATTCCTCTTTTTGGGTTAAAAATTCAATTATTTTCGTATAAAATTCTACTAATTTGTGAAAAATGAACTCTTTATTTGAAAATTCATATTTTAGGTTTGAGAAATTAAAAACAATGCCTCTTTTTTGGTAGAAAAGTTCTGGGTTAAAAATTCATATTTCTGGGTCGAAATTTTGACTATTTGGTTAACCATACTTGTCATTCAAGTTAATTATTTCTTCTTTTTTTTTAGGCGTTTACCAAATTAAATCGAGAACAAAATTTCAACATAAAAACGTACTTTTAGAATGGCCTTTAAATATAAAGAAATTTTAATCGCCCCTAACTATAAACTAATTAAAAAAATCTGTTTATATTCTTGTTGAGGGTGGCTAGAAAAATAATTTTATTCGCAATTTATCATTTTTAAATGCAGTGCGGTTCTTCTTCTTGAGAGCACGGCTAGGCGAGGTCGAACAGTGAAAGGAACATGAGACATTGCTTTCCTAACTGTAAGTTTACGGTACTAATCTGATGACTAAACATTTGCCATTCGTGTTAAAATAATCGTGTTTAAATATCAGGTACTGTCGTATTATCACAAATTCCAGTAGTCGACGGCCTTGTTTACACTTTTTTTCAAATTTCCTGTCAGTTACACTTCACTTTTTCAATCCGAACTCAGCAAATATTTCACTATTTTCAAACGCTTCAACGTGTTTCATGTTTTAACTAATAATTTTATGAAATCAGTTATTTTTAAAAATATTAGTATTTTAAATTAGGATGTCAACTCAAATCCTGGAAAAAAATTCCCTGATAATTCCAGGTTTTTCCAGGTAAATTTTTCACAATTTTCAAAATTAGTTTAATTTTTAGCTACAAAAAATAATTGGTTTACGGAAAAAAATTCAACCAGTGATAAATTTGTATATAAAATGATGAATTTTCAACAGAAATAGATTAATTGTAAATCAAAAAGATGAATATTTAAAAAAAGACTTTATAGATATAATAATAATAAAATAAAATAAAAGAATAATAATTTTGTACAGAAAAAAAATCAAACAGTAATAAATTTTTATATAAAATTATGAATCTTCAACAGAAATAGATGAATTGTAAATCAAAAAGATGAATTTTTAACAAAAAAGTTTAGATAAATTTAAATATGAAGTACCTGAATTTTCAACTTAAAAATACAAATTTTCAACCCAAAATCGAATAGTTAAATTTACATTTAAAAACATTCATTTTCGAACAAACTAAAGAATTTTTAACCGAAATGCTGATTCTTCAACTGGAAAAGTTAATCTTTGAACAAAAAAGAATAAATTTCTAACTGCGATGAATCTTTAACTGGAATAGTTAAGTTTTCAATCAAAAATCTTACTTTGAAACAAGAGGACAACAAAATAACTCATTATTAACCAAAAAGATGAATTTTGAATTAAAATGGCGATAATTTACTAAAAAAATCATAATTTTTAACAAAAGAGTTTAAATTTCAACAAAGTAATTAAATTTTCCAGAAACGGAATTGTTAAATTTTTAGAGAATATCATTAAAACAATTTTTAAGCCGGGATTTATAGTTAACGTGATCTCGTGTGCATTCTGCAACTTTGTACCGAGAGTGAAAGCCAATGACGATCAGAAGTGCAGACTCAGCTTCGAAAAAAATGTAGTTGAGTCACGACTTTATGCTTTTAATTGAATTAAAGGAATTGTGACTCAGGAATTCTATTTCCGGGATTAATTTGAATTCGAAATTTGCAAATTGTCATTTTTAAAAATAAAAAATGTTATATTAATTTGAAACTTAAACGTATAAAATGTAGGATTAATAAAACGAAATATTATATATTATAAAATTCCATTTTCAACCAGAGATCAATTTTTAATTATAATCATGAATAATTAACAAAAACTTCATTTTCCCCAACAGCGTTTAACTTTCAACTAAGCAGTTTATTTTAAACCAAAAATATGCATTTTTAACTAGCATGAAGAATCTTTAACAAGCATAGTTGAATTTTCAACCAAAAAATGCATTTTCAACCAAAAAGATGTATTTTCAACCAAGGAAATTAATTTTCAGTGAAAAAGGCAGAGTTTAAACAAAACAAAAAAAAATTCACCAAACAATTGAATTCTCCGCTAAAAAAATACATTTTCAACCAAATAGTTAAATTTATAGTAAAAAAAAGTTTCAACAACAAAAAACAAATTTCTCACAAAGTTGTTACATTTTTAACGAAAAAGATTAATTTTCAATGAAAATTATGTATCTCTTACTGGAATAGTTAAATTTTCAACCAAAAATATCGTTTTCTAGCAAAAAATGGAATAAACAAAATCTCAGTTAAAAAACTTAATTTTCAGCAAACAACGGAATTTGTTTTCAGCAAAATAGTTATAAATTCAATCAAAGTGATGCATTTTTAGATAAAATGTTAAATCTTTAATTGTAATAGTTGAATTTTCAACGGAAAAAATTATTTTATTTATTTATTTTATTATTTCTTTATCTAAAGAACAATGTAACATTTGTTTGCATATTAGAACTGAAAAAAATTTGAGATTTATTAACTTAACATTTTATTATTACATTCTTAGTAAAAATAATTAATTTTTAAGAAAATTTGTAATTACTGATATTTCCACCAAAACAAAATTTCCACTGAAAAATACGAATTTTCAACCAAATAAGTGAATTTTCTACTAAAAAAATCTAGAAAAAAATGGAACAGCTTTATTTTTATTGAAAAAAATAATTCTTAAAACAAAACAAGAATTTTCAACAATGTTTGCTAAATTGTTAACCAATTAAATGAAGTTTCAACTAAAATGATCCATCATCAATCAAGATAATAAATTTTCAAGCCAATAATTGAATTCTAAACCTAGAAGATGAATTGTCTAACAAAAATTCAAGAGACAACATTTTCCACAAAATAAAAGAATTGTCAACCAAATAAAAACTTCAAAGCAAAAAAATAATGTTTTAATTTTCAGTCACAGAAATAAGTTTTAAGCAAATGAAATAAATTTATAACGAAATAATTAAAGTTTTCAACCGAGGAAATGAATTTTCTACCAAAAAGATTAGATCTATATAAAAAATAAATTATTCGATAATAAATTTGGTTCAAATTCATTTTCAAAGAAAAAAACTCATTCTTAACGAAAGAAATAAATTTTCAACCCAGAACATTCATTTAAAAAAAAGAATAATGTTTAGCAAATTGCATGATTATAAAGGTTCAAAAAAGTTTCAGTTGAATTCTCAACTGAAGAAGATTGATGTTCATCTAAACATGATATAGTTCAATTTCCAGTTCAAAAATTAATTTTTAATCAAGAAAACTAATTTTGAAGCCAACAAAAAAATGAATTTTGTATCGAAATATTAATTTTCGACCACAAAAGTGGTATTTTCAACAAAATACAGAAATTTTTCGCCAGAAATATGAATTTTTAACTTAAGAAGATAAATATTGAACCAAAAATGAAATAGTAAAATTTTCAGTAAAGAAACTAAAAAAAAAATCAGTTAACGAAATAGTAAAATTAGGAAAAAAGATCGTCAACTAAAATGATGAATCGTCAACAAAAAAAAAGATTTTTTAACCAAGTACAGTCAAATCTACAGCATATTCCCTGAATTTAACAAAAATTCCCTAATATTTCCTAGTTTTTCCATTTATATAAAAATACCCAGAAAAATGCAGCTATTTACTTAGTTTTTCTGTCAATAAAAACTATTAAGTGTACCAAAAAAATTCGAATTAAAATAAAATTGTAATGGAAGATTAAAACAGAACGATGGAAGAATAATAAAAAGGGAAAATATACCAGTAAAATAAAGGCTCAAAGTTAATCGTCTTTAAAAGTACCTCTCTTCCGGTCACGGTTCTTGGCGCATCCTCAAGATTCAAATTATTAGATTACAAAACGTACAACGGTAACTGATTACGGAATTATGGAAATAAGTTCATCACTTTCTAGGAACCGTGTCCAAACGCTTCGCGCTTCAAAAAATCCGGAATTGTTTCTATTTTTGTTTTTCCTTTTAATTTTTTTAATCAAAGCTATATTTTATGACAAAATTTGCAATTTTATTCCAGAATCCTTATAACTTAAAAGTTTTAATTTAAAAAAAACACTCCAAAATACTTTTTAAATTCTAAAATAAGGGTTTTAAAAATTCTTTTGTCGGGATTCGAACCTCTGAATCTGAGAAAGATTCCGAAAACTGACGCGTAAGCGACGCTAAAGTTTAAACCAGAAATATAAATCGTGATGGTTAATAATAATTTTTATAAAATAATTCTTACCAGATGTAACTTGCATCCAGGCACAGATGTAGTAGACGGTAGTGCTGTGGCAGAAAAAAAATAGCAACATCGCACAAATTGATAAAATGGCGATTATCACTGCCAAACCGACAAGGACTGTACTCGCCTTGAAAGGAACGTTTGCGATTGTTGATAAATCGTCCAAACGACCTATACATTCCTCTGTTAACTCACCTATCAAAAAAAATATAAAATTTTTTTTTTAATATATTTTTTCTGTATAATTATTTAGTTCTTTTTTTTAACAAAAATTTTTATATAAAACATTCAATTAAACAAATTATAAACCTATAAAAAAGTAGTTTTACAAATTGTTTAATATTTTTTCTGGATAATTATTCAATTACAGATGTTACAGCTCTCAAATAGGCAAAATATGGAAATAATTTAAAAAATTATTTTTGATAAAAATAAAAAATATATCATAATAATATATGAAACAAAATTTCAATTAAATAGTTTATTTCTCAAACAAATACATGAATTTTCAAATGGAATGATGAGTCTTCAACCAAACAAAAAAAGAATTTAAAAAAAAGTAGTTTCAACTTTCAACCAAGTATAGTTAAATTTTCTTCAAAAAAATATAATTTTTAACTAAATTTTGACTAAAAAGTACAAAATTTATACAAATACAGGAATTTTCAACCAAAAATTGAATAATTACATTTTAATTTCAAAATATTAATATTCAACAAAAAACAACGAATTTACAAAAAAAATAGTGCGACAAATTTGTAACTGAAACGATAATTTTTAAACCAATAAAATGAATTTTCAGCCCGCAAGATTAATTTTCACCCAAGAAAATTAACTTTCGATTAAAAAAGACGAATTTTCTACAAAATACATACATTTTCAACTAAAAAACGACGAATTTATAACAAAACAGATAGTTCTTTTTTCGAGCTAATAAGAAACTAATTTTTAACTATAACGATGAATCTTCAAACAGTAAAATGAACTTTAACCAATTAGTTTCACTTTCAAACAATTATAGCTGAATTCTCAACGAAAAATGTAATATTTGGTATTTCAACCAACAATACTATTCTTTTAAATCGAAAACTGTTTAATTCAACCAAAGAAGGCGAATTTTTAACAAAACTGTTTAATTTTAAACCAGAGTAGACACTTTAACCATTTTTTTTTTGGTGCAAAATAGTCAGACTTTAACCAAGTAAAGGTCAAATTTCAAGGAAAAATAAATGAATTTTCAACTAAGAAGATTTAATTTTTACAATAGCAAAAAATTTCAACAAATACCATGAATTTTCAGGTAAAAAGAACTTATGGAATATTTAAATTTTAAGTCAAGCGATTACTTTATAATTAAATAAACACGAATTTTCATAAAAATATTTGAATTTTAAACTAAAAAAGATTAATTCTCGAGAAAAATGGAATACTTCAATTTTCATTTGAAGGAAGCCACATGTGGTTAAGTTTCCAATCAAGAAGATTAATTTTCTGCCGAAGATAAATTTTCTACCACAGGAGATTAATTTTGAACAGAAAATGTTATGGTTTACACTTTAACCAAACAAATTTTTTAATTCAAGACAGTTGAAATAAACCATAAAATACTAATTTTTAATCAAATAGTTAAATTCTCAACCAAAGCAGATTCATTTTAAACAAAGTAGTTAAATTTAAAAAAGTGTATTTTCTACGACAAAAGGAATATATAACAACAAATTTTAGTTTTCAAGCTGAAAAATTAAATTAAAAAAAAATTACTTTTAAGCCGATAAAGATTCATTTTTAACAAAAAAAGTTAATTTTGAACCAAGAGAAGACGAATGTTAAAAAAAATAGTTCAATTTTTAACCACTTCGTTGAGTTTTCAACCAAATGGTTAAATTGTCAAACAAAAATTATTAAGCTTTAATCAAAAATAGTTGCGTTTTCAACCAAACAATTGAATTTTCTAAAATCAAGTTAACTTTAAATAAAAGATGAATTATCAACCAAGAAAATAGTTTTCTAAAAAAAAAAGGTGAATGTTTAAACCAAAAGGATGACTTTTCTATTCACAAAGACGAATGTTTAACAAAACAGTTGAAATTTCTACGAAAAGAAGAAGAATTTTTAAGAAATAAGTCGAATTTTCAACAAAAAAGTTCATTTTCAACCAAGAAATGTGAATTTAAATGAAACCCATTTTTAACCGAATGATCAAATTTAAAAAAAAAAGAAGTGTTATAATTCAACCAAAAATGTGCATTTTGAACAAAATAATGAATTTTTTCATCCAAAAGAACTTTTAACTGAAAATAATTACGTTTTAAAGAAAAATAGCCTAATACAATAATAATAAAACAATTAATTCAGTTGGCATTTAAGCCTAAAATGGCAGGAAGGGGAAGCTTTTTTAAAATAGAGAAAAAAGGAATACATTTAAAAATTGGAAAAACAGGGAATAGGGGAAAGAGACTGAAACCTCCAATTAGTTAAAAAAAATGTTTCAATATAGAATAAATAAATATAATATAAACAAATTGTAAATAACGAAGTTAACTTATTATTTTTTAACGGTAATATTAATAAATTTGTTTACCATTTCCTCCGAAACTGCATCTGGACCAGAGACCAAATCTCCCTGGATTTTCGTGTTCCAAATCACCCAGCCATTCTGGAGTGACAAAAGCGACGGTTCCGATTATGGCATAACATATTGTGAAAATTCCCCACAATACTCCAATCGCTTTCGAATTGCGAATGTAATTTGTCGCGTACATATGCGAAGATTCCACATATTCAACTTTTGAACCCATTTTTAATTTTTTTCAATTTACCTGCAAAAAAATATATTTATATACCTGTGTAGATAATTTTGAAGGTATGACTATGAAGCTCTTCGCCTGGGATGATTGCTAGAATCAAGTATGTTACGCTCACCCTGAAAGGGACTTAAAAAATAATAACAACTAATAATGAAGTTATTTTGTGGTTTTCCATTCTTCAAAAATTCCTTAATATTTCCCGGTTTTTCGGGACAAGAAAATAAAAAATTAAGAAAAAAAATAATAGGTGTAAAAATCGATACATGAATATGGCATGTACATGAAAAGCTAATTTATTTTCATACAAAAGTAAACACATAAATATAAAATATTAATAATAAAAAAATTATAAAATTTAAATAAATAAATAAATAATTATATTAATAATCTTCAATATGAAGGCACAATTTAAAAACGAACAATTTTTAACAACTTACTTTTAAATTCCTAATTCAAGAATGCTTCAATTTTTAAATAAAGTTTGAAAATATTCAAAAAAAATTCCCGAAATTATAAAATTACAGAAATATAATAATCTCGACTAGGAAAATTCTCGAATGATCAAAATTCCAAAAAATTGGACACTAGATAATTATTGAATTTAAACAATTAAACAAATTGGGTTTTCATCATTCATATTTATTCATTAAAAATACAATAATGAAACACTTTTATCAAAAACAATTATTTTAATGTTCAACGTATTTTTTAAAAATATTATTGAATTTGAAATTACAATAATTGAGAAAAATATTTCTTACTGCAAAAAACAAAACAAGAACAAAATTTCTATTACAAGAGCAATAATTAAAAAAAAACTTCTATTCACATTCTTAACAACAAAACTTACATTTAGAATTTTTTCAGTTAATGTTATTTTAAATTAAAACATCCTAATATTTCATCATTGTATTTTTAATAAATAATCAATTGAACAGTATACGATAATTTGTAATTCGGAAATTTTGTGTCCCGAATTTTATGATCCGGAAAATTTATAAACTGTCAGGAATTTTCTACTTCGAATATTTTCTTTTTGGGGGGGATTTTTCAGTCGTGCCTTTTAAAAATTCAAAATATATCAAATTCTTCAATTTCTAAATATGAAAGAGAGAGATATTTTTTTTGATAGAATTCACATTTTTTAATACAAAAATATGTCCAATCATTTTGAATGTTACTTGATACTGCGCGATATGATACTTAATAATAATATACTTATCATCTTTAAATTTTGCAAAATTTTAATTCAAAATTGTAGTTTTCAATTTACAATTCAAAACACAGCTTAATTTTGGAGTCCTTAAAACTAACGTTTTTTTGCTTCAAAAATATACATTTAAAAATATTTATGGAGGTTTTCAATTTTGAACTTCATAATGATGAAGTTTCGAATTCACAATTTAATCTTTCCAAATTTTATATTGAAAGCCTTGATAGTCTTAAATTTAATAATTTTAATTTTAAATATTCTAAATTGTGTAATTTCAATTTTAGTTATTTTTAGATTGAATAATTTTAGAT
>JAWWLR010000127.1:33847528-33867016 GCA_035041075.1 Acraspis erinacei
TAGATAACCTATGTTCTGTCGGTCCTCAATCTCAGTAAGTGCTTCAAAATTTCTTCGGCAGTGAAAACTGTACAGTTTAGATTTTAAAATATATTGTTCTTTTCTTTCGAGGTGTGTTTCCAAAGGGATAAGCTCCTCGCAGCTGCCTTTTTCGGTACCTGCGCCCCATCACTCGGCTAGCCTTACTCCCTCTTCTGTTTTCCACCAGGAAAATTCCATCTGGTCGTTTTGTCTCGAACTCCCGATGCGATACCGATACGAGACGGCCGTTTTGGATATTTTTCCGATACGACACAAAACCGAGCGAGACAAATCCGAAACTGGAAGGTGAGTATCGTATCGGTATCGCCTCAGTATCGAAAAAAATATCGCTCGGCGGCATCACTATTGGTAATGAATGTTTATCGCACGCACGTGTTTTTGAGTGGTTTAAGCGTTTTCAAGATGGCCGGAGAGAAGAATGAAGATGGATTCGCGCCCGGGTCGCCCTTCCACGTTTGAACAACAAGAAGCTCGCAAAAATGTTTGTACTGACACTTTGAATGAATGCCATTGAAAATGGCTCAAGCTTTTTGGAAAGGACCATATAACATCCCAGTGGACACAAAACTATGAAAATCCAAAGAGCGTACTTGGGACGTCCCTAGGACATCCTAAATCAGTCCAATCAACGCCTAGAAGACGTCCAATATCCTGAAGATGTCCTAGAGACATGGGCGTTCTTGGGACCTCTTTCGGACTGACATGATCCTGAAACGAAGCGCCAATCCATGAACTAGAAGAGCCCAACTTCATCAAGAGCCAAAAAAACTCGAATGAGCCAATCAAAATTCAAAGCAATGATGATTGTTTTTATTGTATATTCATGGGATTGTGTACCTTCACTGGGTCCCTGAAGGTCAAACTATTAATCAACTTTACCAAATTACCACATTCTTCAACAAGACAATGCGCTGGCTCATTCAGCATTGTTTGCCAAGAGGTTTCTGGCTAGGTAAAGCATCCCAGTTTTAGGCCATCCGCCTTATTCGCCGGATCTTACACCGCGCGACTTCCATCTGTTTCCTAAGGTGAAATCTGCATTAAAAGGAAGAAGATTTGAGTCCGTTGAAGCTGTGAAAGAGAAAGCGGCACGCGTCCTGAGGGAGCTGACAGAAAAAAAACTTCCAGCATTGTTTCGAACAATGGAATATTCGTATCAAGCGTTGTAAGGATAAAGAAAGGGTGTATATTGAAGGTGATGCTAATTAAATATGTAGGAAATCAAAATAAAATAATTTACAGCACCAGTCTCGTTATTTAATAGCCGTACACCTTGTACTTGAAGAATTTTTTGTTTGTCTATACAGAATGGAAGTATTGCGCGAAGAAATTTCCAATCTTTTTACCGCTGTTAATTTCTAAATCATTATGAACTATATTTATTGGGGCGTTCTGGGGACTTCAGCTTTTGATTTACGAAACGCCGGAAGGTTTTTGCGCAGCATATAACAACAATTTATTCTCTTGTATGTTGCGCTTTCCATATCACGGGTATGTTGTCGATACCGACTGCCCCTCAAGAGTTTTGCACATATTAGATCTTAAGTAACTGAAAATTTTATAATTATTTAAGGATTGGCTTTGTTTAAGTCTTTTATGAGCAAACTTTCAGTCGAGTAATGTTCTTTAACTCTACGTTAGACCACGTGAGTAATGTTGAAAAGAAGACTTTCTTGGCCCATATTTCTCTATTGTAAAATGAATATGATAACACAAATTTTCAGTTGAAAATTTGATGTGGCTTGAATGTGATTCATTTTGCCAATCAACGTCCGCGAGGTACACAAGAATCTTTTCATTCACGAAGTCTAAGAATAAGGAAATGACTGATATTATAAAAAATTCTTTCCTAGGATTTTAGTTGCCTAGGATTTAAAAATGCAATCGAACCGTCTGCAGAAAGATTTTAATCACTTGAAAACAAGAATTTCTCTAGCGGGAAACTGCCGTGTAATATCCTTAATGGACACAATATATTAGGTTTCTTGTAACTTTTTATGAGAGAAACGAGAGGAAAGTAAACGGCCAGCCTCGATTAAGTTTAACCCAAAAGTGCTTGCACATTCAGTTTCTCTTTTTAATGTATTTCGAGGATGCCCCTCAGTTTTTGAAAAAAAATATTTTTTCACTTTTCATTATTAAAAATCTCATTGTCCTCGAAAAGATTTGTATTTTTCCAGGGCGGCGACTTGGCTGGGAAAGACCGTGAAATGACCGGGAATGTATTTTTAAAAAACCGGGAATTTACTTTTGATCGAAGTACAATTCAAGTTTTCATTATTTAAATAATCTTTGTAATTGAAAAAAGACCTTATTCTTTGTAAAGTAGAAGTTACATTTCAAAGAAGAAATATTTCAGAATTGTAATTGAAATGTTCGTTGTATTGTTTGATGCAAATCCATCCTTTCTTAGTTAAAAATTTAACTACATGGTTAAAAGTTAAAAAGTTTGTTAAAAATTAATCTTTGTTGTTGAAGATTAATAATTTTTATTGAACATTCATCTCTGTTTGAAAACGTAACTACTTTGCTGAAAATCAATTTTTTGTTAGTAAAAATTTAACTATTCCAGTAGAAAATATAATTATATTTACTGAACATCTATTTTTTTCTTAACAATTAGATTTTTAACAGAAAACTTAACTATTCCATTTTTGGTTAAAATTTATCTTTCAGTCACCTATTTGGTTGAAAATTGATTTTTTTTTAATTTAAACATACGTTTGAAAATTTATTGTCCTTTGTGGAAAATTCGTCTTTTATGTAAAAAAATTATGCTTTATGGTTCACAATTTATCTTTCGGATAAAAAATCAACTATTCTAGTTGAAGATTCATAATTTTAGATGAATATTCATTAGTTTGGTTGAAAATTAATTTCGTCGATTGAAAATTTAACTGTTCCATTTTTGATTGAAAATTGATCTTTTCTAGTTCAAAATTCACAAATTTGGATTAAAATTTATCTTTTTAATTGGAAATTTAGTTAAAAATTAAAGTATTTCGGTTAAACATGTATTTATTTTTTATATTTATATTTATCTATTATCTATTTATCTATTTCTATTTTATATTTATCTTTTATTAAAAATTAATTTTTTTTGTTTGAAGCTTCAAAATTTTAATTAAAAATTAATTTTTTTGGTTGAAAAGTGAGCTATTTGATTGAAAACTTGTTTTTACTTTGGATGAAAAGGAATTTTTAAAACTTAAAATCTAACTATTATTATACTTAAAAATTATAGTTATAAATTATAGTTTCATTCATTCATTCATATCTTTAGCGGAACATTCATTTTTTGACTAAAAGTATAATAATTCTATTTTTGGGTGGAAATTATCCTTTTTATTTGAAAATTCCTTTTTTTGTACAAATTAATCTTCTGGTTGAAATTGTATCTTTTTGTTTAAAAATTCAATTATTCTAGACAAAGTTTTATAATTTTAGTTGAAAATTCATCAATTTGTTTGAAAATGTAACTATTTGTTTTAAAGTTATTTTTTTAAAAGGAAAGTTATTTTTTCGAGGAAAGTAATTTTTTAACGAATAATTTAACTTATTCTAATTTAATATTCCATAGTTTTAGTTGAAAATTCATATCTTTGGCTCAAAATTAATTTTTTGACTAAAAATGTAATTATTCTATTTTTGGACGGAAATTACCTTTTTTAGTGGAAAATTCTTTTCTTTTTAGAAATTAATCTCTTGGTTGAAAATGTATCTTTTTCTTTAAAAAATCAATTATTCTAGTCAAAGGTTTATAATTTTAGTTAAAAATGCATTTTTTTTATTTTTAAAATGTAACTATTTGTTTTAAAATTATTTTTTTTAAAGAAAGTTATTTTTTCTGGAAAGTAATTTTTAACTGCTTATTTAACTTATACCAATTGAATATTCCATAGTTTATTTGAAAATTCGTCCTTTTGTTAAAACATTAGTGTTTTTGACTAAAAATGTAATTATTCTATTTTGTTGTAAAAATTATATTTTTTAGTGAAACATTCTTTTTTTCTTAGAAATTAATCTCTTGGTTGAAAATGTATCTTTTTGTTCCAAAATTGAATTATTCTAGTCAAAGGTTTATAATTTTAGTAGAAAATTCTTCTCTTTGGCTCAACATTAATTTTTTGACTAAAAATTTAATTACTTAAACTATTTCCTTGAAAATCCGTTTTTGTTTTTTTTTAAATTAATTTTTTCAACTCAAACTTTAACTCTTCCATTTTTTGTTGAAAATTGATATTTTTTAGTGGATATTTTAAGTATTTGTTAAAAAATGCACTTATTTTTCAATTTTTTGCTCTAATGTGTTAAAGGACATTTAAAATGAACGTCATGAATTAAAATAAATGTTTGCATTTTCAGGCAAATATTAATACGTAAGTTTTCGTTAACCGCGAAAATTGAAAAACTTGACCAGGAAAATCCAGAAAATTACAGGGAATTTGAAATAGTTTGCCGAATCACTGCTCTGTTTGTGTATTTTAAACAAATTTTCCCCAAAAAAAGAATAAAAATGGACTAAAATAGCATGTATTTGAACGAACTTCAATATTTTATTTTTTCAAATATTCCCTTTTAGTTCTATAAGCAATTTAAAGAACATAGTTGATGAGAATGTTAAGGTTTCTAAGCTTTTAAGTAAAGAAAAATTAATTTTTATTTATAAAATGGAAGAAACATCATTTTTAACTTTTCCTTACTTTATCCTGTCTTTTTTAAATTAAAGGGACCAACATTTTCCAAAGTCAGTTTATATCTCTTTAGGAAAATTTTTAGTAGGAGACTCCTAGTAAATATTTTTATCTTATGCTAATATTAATTAATAATAATATTAATAATAAATATTAATTAATCCACATCAGAAAGCTTAAAAATAAAAAGAGATTGAAAGCAGAGAGCCTTTTTAAAATTATTATCATTAACTAGATCTTTCATATCTTAAAAACTGTATTTTCTAAATCTTACAGAACTCTTCTAGCCAAAACAAGTGAGAAAATCGACCTTGTCGGTCTTCCAAATTGTTTTAAAAACTTTCCATCAATTTGAAAATAATCGAACAATGAATGATGCGTTAAAAATACTTTATACTAGTATGATAATACTTTTCATTAAATTCTTTAGACACTTTTTCCATTTGAGAACATTGTTTGGTATGTTTTTTTATTAGAAATATTAACAAAGTTTGTGTAATCCCCTATTTTCCCATTTTTTCAAGAAATCTTATTTTTTCCCTGTTTTTGCTTGTCAAAAAATTAAATTTTTGGGTTAAAGTTCAACTATATGATTGACAGTGCAACTGTTTTGTTAAAAATTAAACTATTTTATTTTATATGTCTATGTTAAGTCTATGTCTATTTTTTTATTTTAAAATTAATTTTTTAAACTTAAAATTTAATGATTCCATTACTTATTAATTTTTTTTTTTACTTTAAGTCTGTTTAAGGGTAAATTGTTTTCTTAAACCTTCTTTGTAATTAGAAAATTTAAGTATTTTGTTAAAAAATCACCCTTTTTAGTTGAAAATGAAACTATCTTATTGAAAATTCTTCTGCTCATGTAGAAAATTAAACTTATTTGTTGTCCTTGAAAAGTAATTTTTAAACTGGAAATTAAACATACGCCATTTTCTAGTGCAAACTTATATTTTTTAGTTAAAAATTCAACTATTCGGTTGAAAATTCATATATTTTGTTGGAAATTCGCCTGTTGGTAGAAAAATTAATCTTCTGCGTTGAATATTCATCTTTGCAGTTTAAAAATTTCATTATTAAACTTATGAACTGAAATGTTACAAAAATCACTTTTATGGTGGAAAATTCAACTGATCTGTTGAAAATTAGTTTGTCTTCAATTTTTTTTACTGAAAATTTAACTGTTCCATTTATAGTTCAGAATTTACCTTCTTTAATTAAAATTCAATCTTGTTGTTGAAAATTTGTTTTGTTTTTTGTTGTAAAAATATCAAAGATTATATTTCTTGTTGAGATTTCATTTTTTTACTTCAAATTTTTGTGCTGAAGTTTTTTTTAATTCGACAATTTGATTCAAAATTTACATAGCAAATTTGATTAAAAGATGATTTATTTTGTTAATTATTCAAGTATTTCATTAAAAAGTAATTTTTTTCTCGAAAATTCAAATGTGGTGTTGAAAATGCGTCTATTTGGACAGAAATTGCGCCTTTTTGTGTTTAAAAATTATTTATACTTTTTTTGTCGAAGATTAAACTGCCTTCTAAAAATTTAGGTAAAAATTTCTATTCTTATGGTAAAAAACTTAAACATTGGTTGAAAATTAACAATTTTTCGTTCAAAATTCATATTTTCGTGTACAAAATTTAACTTTTTTGTAGAGAATTCTCCTTTTTTGCTTCAACCTCTTTCTTTTGGTAAGACCCTGATGTTTTTTGCTTAAAAGTTCAAACTTTCGGATAAAAATTCATCTGTTTTGTATAAAAAGTCCATTATTTTTTTTTTTTAATTCATTTTTTATTGACAATTCAACATTTTTGTTGAAAATTCGTCCTTTTAGATGGGGAAATCGACTATCTTGTTCTAAATGCAACTGTTTGGTTGATCTTTGTTTTTTGTTAAAAAATTTACTGTTTCTTTAAAAATTAATCTTGGAAGGTTGAAAATTCAACAATTTTGTTCAAAAGTTTTCTTTTGTCCGAAAATTCAACTTTTTTGTACCAAAGTTCTGTTTTGAAAATTCATCTTGGTTGAAAATTCAACTGTCCTCTAAAAAATTCATATTTTTGGCTTGAAGATTGCACTATTCATTAAAAAATTGATGTCTACTTTCCAGTCTTAAAAAATAATGATAACTATATCAATTTTAATATTTCAATTGAAATAAAATTTAAACTAAAGTTGCAAATATAAAGCTTAAAACTATTTTTTCCCAAACTTTATTACATTTTTTTTAATTTAAAAATTAACAATTCAAACTAAGGAGAGTTCAAAATGAAAATTTTTCAAGCGCCAATTTGAACATTGAAAAACAGTAACCTTTAAGAATTGAATAAATTTAAACAATTCATTTTTTAAATCCTTAATAAAAAATATTTGACATTCTCTAATAAATTATGTATCTTTATATTTGAAAATATTTTCAAATTGCCTAATTTATAATACTTTAATTATTTGAAACGTATAAATACGAAATTGTCCAATTTTCAAAGCTTTTAATTGAAAATTTCTCAAACAATAACAACTGTTAATTCTTTTATTTTGAAAACGAACAATTAAAAATTGAGTTAGAAATTTTTGCGATCTTATTTTCAAAATATAAAAATACCCAATTACAAAATCACTTAAAATTTTTAAATTATAACTTAAAAAAATCTCCACCTTACAAAAATTCCAACATCAAAATTATTCGGTTAAAATGTTTTTATTAAAATCGTAAATATAAAAGTGCCATAAGTCATATCTGCCATAGCTAAAAATACCTACAAATATAGTCTAAATTCTTATAAAAAAGAAATGCGTTTTGTTTTTTGGAAAAAAAATACTTGGTAATTACCAAATTTGTCTACTCATTGCTATAAATTCTGCGGCAAAAATAACAGAGATCGCAGAATAATTGTCATGCATGATTAATAATTGTCATATATGTACACACTAAATATTTATATACGAAATAATTATTATGCTTATCACGACACTTTTTGCGTCGTTATAAATTATTTAATATTTTGTGATGTATCAATGGTCTAATCGAAAATTCAAAAATCAGCACCAAGATTCAATTTCGATTTTCATTAATTCGCTACTAGCTTAAAAAATTTACTAATAGTCACAAAATACTGATATAGTTCAGTATTCTAACATTGGTAAATGCTCTTTCATTACAAAGAAACCTTAATTATCAGGAAGCAAAAGTGAGTTTTTGTTAAAAGAAGAAAATATATATATACATTTTCTCTTTCAGCGAATTTACAAGGATTCATATATTTTATTCTCTTGTTTTTAATTTTTTCCAAACTTCTACAAGTGAGAAATCTTGAAAAATCTTTTTAAATTTTCTCTCAGAATCTCAGGAAAAAATATATATTTATATAACATTAAAAAAATGAACAAATAAACTTAAAAAAATGGAAATCCGAATTTTTGTTATCAAAAATGATTTTTACCCTCCAAGTATAATTTGGTTGAAATGTATTCTCCTTCTCGATTGAAAAATCTTTATTTGTTAAAAATGTAACTATTCTGTTTCAAAGTTGCGTTTTTCAGACGTTTTTTCAAATGAAATATCAAAGTTTTTAAATTTTTCATTGAGAATATTTATAAAGAGCTAAAAAGAAATAAAGTTAAAAAGTAAGTAGTTATTCCAAAATTTTATTTTGTATTAAAAATTATCAAACGATTTTAAAAACTCACTTGTGCCTCCCTTGAAATATCGTCCATATTCACTGGATCACACACGATATAAAAAATAAAATATCAAGATTGCACTTGCCAGTCGAACGAAAGTCGAAGCTTCATTTTTGCAAAATTAATATCAACTTTTTGAGTATTTCCGTGTACTAATACTCTCGAAACACGTATCACAAGTGTCGAAAAAAAAGATTCATAAAATTGGTCCATCTTGAGTTTAAAATAAATAAGACGAACTGAGAAAAATCGAGGCAAAAAAAAAAGAAATAATATCTAACTTGTGAGATTCGAAGAGACATTTTCTAGGAAAATTGACGCACTGCCCTTTCAAAATTTGAATCACAAAGCACCTAAATGAACTAATCGTTACAGCTCGTCGTGTTTTGCATTGCTTTTAATATTCAAAATTTTCAAAACGTTGCGCTGGATTTCTTCGGCCTTTTCGCCATCTATTCTATAACCTTCGATCGAATTTTTACGGCTAGATTTTGTACCGTAAACCATAAGAGTTGGATATGCGCGAACTCCTACCTGTTGACACTGATGTCTGTAAATTTCGCAGTTGAGTCGCGCTAGACGAATTTTACCTTCGAGAAGCTGAAAATATATAAAAAGAAGATTGAATTTCAGTCAAAGGAAAAAGTGGAAAATTCCCGAAACTTTATAATATTACCGAATTTGAAAATTCCCGAAAGAAAATTATCGAATTATAAAATATCCCAACTAGAAACTAAATTAAACTAGGAATTAAAAATAGAATAATCAATTATTTTTAGAATAAAAAATAATTATTTTTAATATTTAAAGTTTCTAAAATTATTGCTTATATTTAAAATAACAATAATTCAAACAAATTTTTTTAAAGATTGGATTATTATACTTTTAATAAATAAATAATGTGTATAACCAAAAATTTATCGTTTAAATTCGGGACATTTATAAATAAGGTATTTTCTAGTTCGGATATTTTACAATTCGGCAATTTTCTGTCGCAAAATTTATCATTTGGGAATTTTTCAATTCGAGAATTATATTGGGTAAAAGGGAATTAAAAGGGGACTTCAATTGTTATTATTAAAATAAATCTAATTAAAAATTCAAAAATTTGGTGTAAAAGTTAACTAATTGATTAATAATCGGCAATTTTCTATCGGGAATGTATTATTCGAAAATGTTCCAATTCAATTAAAACTTTTTATATCATTCAAGTATCTAAATAAATTTTTTTGCCAGCTTTGAAAAATCTTTGGCACATTTCAACACTTTCTCCTGACAAAAATACATCAGAAAAGATTCAAGAAGATCAAAGATTGAAAAACAGGTAAACAACTGAAATTAAAAATGATCATGTTTGAATTAAAAAAAAAAGTATTTTCATTAACAGATGGGGGGTATTTTGCTCGAAACTGGTCTTTTTTGGTAGAAAGTTCATCTTTTGGGTTCAAAATTCAGATATTTGGTTAAAAAATCTTTTTTTTTAAAAAGTCATCCCTTTGATTAAATATTTAATTACTTTCTTGAAAATTAATTTTTTGTGGTATAATTCAACTGTTTTTATTTAAAATTCAAATCTTTTTTGTTGAAATATCAACTATAACATTTTTCGTCTAAAATTCGTAATTTTTAGTGAAAAATGTAATAATTGGTTAAACAGTTATTTATTTAGATAAACAATTTTAACCATTTTCTAAAAAAAGTCCCATTTTTTGTTGAAAATCCGTACTTTTGGTTTAAAAATTAAACTATTTTTGTAAAAAAATTCAACAATTTGGTTGAAAATAAACTCTTATCTTTAAAATTCAGATTTTTCAGTTGAAATTCAACTGTTTTGTAGAAAATTTGTTCTTTTGTCGTGGAAATTAAACAAATTAGTTGAGATTTTTTTTCTTTTTTGACTAAAAATTCTTCTTGGATGATGATTCATCTCTTGGGTAAAAAATGTAAGTATATTGTGGAAAATTAGTTTTTTTTTGTCAAAAATTAACTTTTTTGTTAAAAAATTACATTTACGGATTAAAGATTAAACTTATTTGTAGAAAAGTTGTCATTTTTTTTTTTTTTTGAAAATTCATCGTTTCAGTTCAAAAATAATTTTTTTGGTAGAAAATTTATCTTTTTTGATGAAAATTCATATTTTTGCTTAAAAATTGAACAATTTGGTATAGATTCAAATATTATATTTAGTATAAAATTCGAATCTTTGGTATAAAATTGAAATATTTGATTAAAAATTAACTTTTGCGCTATAAATGTATATTTTTCGTTTAAAAATTTAAATGTTTTGTAGAAAATACGTATTTGACCTGATAATTCAACAATTTGACTTAATTTTTTTTTCATTATCTGAAACTTAATCCTTCTGGTTAAAAAATATTAAGATATTTTGTTCAAAACTTATTTTTTTGTTTGAAGATTAATTATTTCATTTTAAAATTAATTTCTTTGCTACAAAATTTAACTATTTTGTTGATAATTAATATTTTTGGCTTACAAATTTAACAACTTGGAATAAAATTGAAATATTCAGCGAAAAAATGAACTTTTGTGCTAAAAATTCAAATTTTTTGATTAAACATTTAACAGCTTGGTATAAAATTCAAATATTTTGTGAAAAAATTACCTTTTGTGTTAGAAGTTCAAATTTTGGAATTTAATTGTTTTGCAGAAAATTTTGTATTTGACTTGAAAATTCAACAATTTGGTTAAATTATTTATTATTAGCTAAAACTTAATCTTTTTGGTTAAAAATTAATTTCTTTCGGGGCGAATTTAACTATTTTGTTGAAAAATCGTTGCTGAAAATCAAATTTTCTAATATTTTAATTAATCTCTTTAAGTTGAAAATTCATGTATTTTTTTTTGAAAATTTCTCTTTTGTGGTAGAAAATTCAGCTTTTGGTTAGAAAATTTTGGTGAAAAATCAATTTTTTGTTCTTAAAAGTTTATTATTTGGGATGAACTTTTTTCTTTCTAGACTTCAAAATCTTTATTCATTGAAAATGAGTCTTTTTAGACGAAACTTTATTTCTGTAGTAGAAGATTGGACAATTTTGTTGAAAATTCACTTTTCTAACATTTGAATTAGGTTTTTTTTTGCTGAAAATTTATCTTTTTTAATACAAATAGCGAAATTTATTTCTTTGTTGAAAATTCAACTACTTTGCTGTAAATTTGGCTTTTTTGGAGTTGAAAATTCATTTTTTTAACATCTTAAATACGCTATTTTTGGTTGAAAATTGTTCTTTTTAGTTCAAAATTCGCCTTTAATGGCGAAGAAAAAAATGTTTGGGTTAAAAATTCAGATATTAGGATAAAAATTCATTCTTTTAGTTAAGAACTAACTTTTTTGGTAGAAAATTCAACTATTTTGTTAAAAAATTCTTTTTTTTGGCTTGAAAATTTTACAATGTGGTAGAGAATTCAACTATATAGGCAAAAGTTGAACTATTTTGTTTAAAATTAACATTCTTGTTGAAAATTCATATTTTCGGGTTAAAAAAACAATTGTTTTAGAGAAATTTCATCTTTTGGCTTAAAAGCTCATCAATTTGGATGAACTTTTTTTCTTTATTGACTTATAAATCTTTATTTGTTAAAAATTAATTTTTTTAGTTGAAGATTCATGATTTTCATTAAAGATCCTTTTTTTTGAAATATCAACTATAATATTTTTCGTCAAAAATTTATCTTTTTTATACAAAATTTAATAATTGGTTAAAAACTTATTTATTTAGATAAAAATACAACAATTTTGTTTGAAATTCAAATGTTTTGCTGAAAATCCGTATTTTTGGGGTAAAAATTAAACCATTTTGGTAAAAAAATTCAACAATTTGGTTAAAAAGTTAACTTTTATCTTTAAAATTAATATTTTTCAGTTGAAACAGGTTGAAATTAAGCTGTTTTGTAAAAAAATATGTTCTTTTGTCTTGGAAATTAAACAAACTGGTTGATTTTTTTTCTTTTTTAACTGAAAAATCTTTCTTGGTTCTACTATTTTGTGGAAAATGAACCTTTTTGATGATAAATCATATTTATAAGTTATGAATTTAACTTTTTTGTAAAGGATTGATCTTTTTTGGTTAAATTCAACTGTTTTTGATTTAAAAGAAAAAAGTATTTTTTGTTGAAATATCAACTATTGCATTTCTGGTTGAGAATTTATATTTTTTGGTTGAAAATTGAACAACTTGGTTCGAAGTTGAACTACATCCTAAGATGTATTTTTTGCTTGAAGATTCATAATTTTAATTGAAAATTCATCTCTTTTGTAGAAAATTCTTTTTTTTTTGTTTAGAAAATTAATCTTCTTGACTGAATAAAAAAGAATCGCTTTCAAAGTGCATTTTTTCTAATGTCTTGGATCAAAATCTTGTGAAAAAAATGGGAAAAGGAGAAAATTGGGTCAAAATTATGGAGAATATTTCACAAACCTGGGCAGCAATGTTGTAATGAGGTTCCAGTTTTTGACAGTGGCCACACCAGGGTGCGTAGAAATCCACCAACCAGGCTTCTTTTCCTTTTACAACCTCATTTTGGAAAGAGGTGGGACTCAAATCTTTTACTTTTACTGGGAAAAATCCTGTAATCCAGAGAAGCATCGAAAAGAAATCCCTCTGTCCACTATATAAACTGTAAAAAGGAAAAAATAATTATTTTCTTTAAAAAAATAGACATTTTAAGAAGTGAATCTTGAAAAATTAAAAAAAAAGATAAACAAATTTAAAACCCCTCAAAAAAGAACTTTAGGAATTTACGATATAAGAATTGTGAATAGTGAAAAACGGCTTTTAACGTGCAAATCTGATACATCACATGGAATAGAAACTTATATTTTCTAATTCCAGATCATATGATGATTTGCAAACATTTTTCTCCGTCATTTTAATTAAAATTCACATTTTTAAAGCTGAAAATTTTAAGTATTTAAAAGTAACTTACTAATCAAAGCACTCAGAGTATTTTTTTTTAATTTACAGTATTAAAAATAAATTATTTATTAAATTTGGCAATTAAAAGTTAAAAAATGTTCAAATCAGAAGCCTTCAAAATTGTGCGATTAGGACTTGTAAACGTGAAAAATATAACAATGTCTAATAATATAATATTTTTAAATTCAAGCGTGAAAATTGCACAATTTTAAGTTTAAGTTATCTGAAAAAATGGTTTTTCTATGATATTAAGAATCAAAATATAATAACTGTTGTCATTTCAAATCGTCGCTTCTTAACAATTTTTGAAAAATGTTTGAAACAATTTTTTCCACTTTTGAATGTAAATTTTGCTATGGCTGAAATCATTACAACCATTTTTTGGTTAAGAATATATTTTCTAAGCAAATAATTATATTTTAAGATTATTTACTTATTTTTAAAATTGGAAACAGTAGAGTTGAAGAGAATTTTTTCCAGGAAAAAAATAAACCGTCATTTATTAAAATGCAATCATTTTTCAAAAATTGGGAAGAGCGATGGTCAGAAAAAATTAAATTGTAAAAAACATGGTTAAAATTTCTGTTTTTTTGTTGCGAATTTTAACATTCTTCATTAAAAACAATGTTTTTTATTGGAAATGACATCAGTTATAATATTTTTATTCTTAAAATCATAGAAACCCTATATTTTTCAGGTGTTTTACTTTTGGCACGACAATTAACTTGGGAATTCCAAAATTTTAGAAATTAGGCATTCAAAAGTATACATAAAATAAAAAAAAATAAAAATTTATCATTTCGAATTGAAACCTTTAAATTTCACCACTTCAAATTAAGGAATTTTAAAATATAAATTTTTCTTTAAATTGTTCATAGAAGCGTTCAAAATAAAATAACTAAAAATAAAAAACATTAAAAATTGATCCACTTCAACTGTCAGTCGTGGAATTATATCGCTCAAAACTAATTATTGTCGAAATGTCCCTTCTATTTAAAGAAATTCAAATTCGTAAAAAAGTAATTTTTTAATTTTACATAAGTTTTTCAAATATTTAGGAAAAATTTGAATGATTTAAAAAATATTTAGAAGCTATCAAAAAATTTCAAAAAAACTTAAACTTTGAAAAGATTTTTTTAAATTCAAAACAAAACAAAACAAAATTAAAATTGATTTTTTATTTTGAAACAATAATGTTAAGAAAATATTTTAAAATATTGAAAAGGTTTCCTACTAAAATTTCAGAATAGAATGTAGAATATTGTGAAAGCAAAAGTTTCTTAATTTGCAACATCACAAAATTTTAGAAAAAAATCGGATAAATTTAAGAGATATTTAGAACTTTTGAAAAGATACAAAAATAATTTTTAAGATTTAAAACAAAATATTAATAAGGTTGTGAAGAATTTTAAAAGGTTACTGGGAAAATTTTAAATTACTTTTTATGTTACGAAAATTTATTTTGAGACAACACTTAAAAAGATTTTCTAAACATTCCAAAATATTCAAAAATTTGTCAACAAAGAATCTGGAAGATTTTAAGGTAACTTTTTTTTGCAGAACTTTTTAAGAAAAATTCGAATCCTTGAAGAAATATTTAGAATTCGTTTAAAAAAATTTTTAATATTCAAAATTTGAAGATTTTTTAAAACTCGAAACAAAACGTGGCTTTTGGGAGAATTAAAAATAAAATTTGGCAGTTTTTAGAAGATTTTGAAAGGTGTCAAGACTGAAAAATTAACTTAAAGAGAATATTTCTAAAGAATTTAAAACATTACATAAGATTACCAAAATTTTCAAAAATGAATCTCCAAGATTTTAAAATAATTTTAGGAATGATTCGAGTCAGCTTAAAATATATTTAGGAATTTTTAAAGTTCTTAATAGATTAGGAATATTTTTAAACTATGACAGATTTCCAGAAATGTTTGAAATATTTTTAATTTTTCCAAGCATTAAAAAGTATGTACTATTTTGCATAATTCTGTAAAATAACAAAAATTCTTTGCAATTCTCTGAATACATTTTTTACCTATCTATAATCTTCAAAAATCTTTTTGAATTTTCTCGAGAAATTGGTAATAATTATATTTATATAACTTCCAAGAAAATAAAAAAAGAAATAGGCATTGCAAATTTTTATTTTGTATTAAAAATTATTTTTCCCTTCAAATTATAATTTACCTACATTTTTTTATACAAAAAAAAATAATTGAAATCTTGAGAAGATTAGAATTTCTTTAACAAGATATAGATTTTTGAAGACTTCGAAAAAATGTAGAATCCTACTAAGAATTTTGAAAGGTTTCTAACGAATAATAAAATCTTCTGAAGATTCATGGATTCATTTCAGATGACTTTTTATTTTGAAAAATTAATTCTCCAGGAAAGCGGAAAAAATTTTCAAGGCGTTTCCTTAAATTTCAAAAATGGATGCAGAAGATTGTAAAGACATTTTTTGCAATTATAACAAAGGGCAGAACAAGTTTTGAGTAAATTTACGAGATATTTAGAAGTTTTGAAACGATTAAAAAATAGTTCTTGTGCGGATATCGAATTTTTTTAAACGTAAAATATCAAAGATTTCAAAAAAGCTAGTTTTAATGATAAAGAATTTTATTCTAAAGAATGAATTTTAAGAGAAAATTGAACAATTTTTCAAAACATTTCAAATGATTTCCTAAAATTTCGGAAAAGAATGTAGATGTTAAAGTAATATTTTTAAACTTTGCAAGATTACATAATTTTAGACATACTAAACATACTAAAAAAATGTTCTTCAGATTCCTGGCAAATTTTAAGGAATTTTTTATTAAAAAAAAATTAATGCTAAAAAAAGTGTTTAAAAAGATTTTAAAACATTCCAATTTTTTTTTAAATTGCCAAAAATGAATATGGAAGATTTTAGGCAATTTTAGAAATAATTCGAGTGAGTTTTAAAATTAGAAATATTTTAAAACTTTAAAAGATTTCCAAAAATCGATCAAATATTTTTGAAGTTCTTCCAAACTTTTACAATACCTAAATGACTTAACAAAACATTTTAACTTTTCACAAGAATCTTAGAAAAATTATATTTATATAATCTTAAAAACAAATAAGCTTAAAAAATTAAGTTATTCGAATTTTTTATTATTTATTAAAAATGATTTATTATGTTGAAAAAGGTGTATTTTTTCGATAAATTTAACTCTTCTTTATTTCAAATAACATTTTTTAGCGGAAATAATAAAGATATTATATTTTTTGTTGAGAATTCATCTTATTTGGTTGAAAAATCACCAATGTGGCCGAAGATTAACTTTTTTCTTGAAGTTTTCATTTTACATCTGAAATCTACTAAAACCTTTTCCAATTTTGTAAAGAATTAAGGAAATTGATATTTATATAAGCTTCAAAAGAAAATAAAGTAAAAAAGTAGTTATTCAAATTTTTATTTTGTAATAAAAATTATTAATTATCCTAGACGTGTAAGTGATAATAAAATTAAAATAACTCACGCGACAGTGCTGAGTCCTTCGCTTCCCGAAGGATAAAGCCTAATGGTCGGATAACTTTGAATTCCTTGAGATCTGCAAAGGGCCGATTCAGCTTCACAATCGACATTTGCAATTTTGACAAACGTCAAAGGTCGCAAAGCTTTTGCAACTGCGGTCCATTCGGGAGCCAATTGTTGACAAGGTCCGCACCAAGGCGCAAAATAATCCACAACCCAAAGAACTTTCGTTTTCTTTTTCACAAGTCTTTGGTTGAAAGTCTTGCCAGTAATTTGTATCACTGCGAAATAAATTAAACTGTAACAGTATTTGCTAAAAATAAAATCCAGAGTGGTCGTTTTAATCAAAGAAACAAATTTCCGGTAATTTCTCCATTTTTTCCGGTTCGCAAACATTTTTCTTGGTCAATGAAATTTAAAAAATAAAATTCTAAAGCCAAACATTTTTCCATTTGAAGTATAATAAAAACCTTTTAAAATTAAACTTTAAAATTTTTTAAAACCAATAATTTTTTATTCAAATTCTCAATAATTTAATCAAATAAAATGGAAGTTACTAACACTTTTCAACTGCAATTTTTTTTATTAAATGCAGTCCAAATGCCAAAAAATATATTTAAAAATTTTATAAATCGTAGAGTTCAATGATTCAGATTCAGCTCTAAAAATATAAATCCAAGTTATCATTAGCAATGCTCTAAACTGAAGAGTCAATCAATGACTGAACAATTTTTCAAAATTATATCGTTTAAAGCAATCTTAACCTTAAAACGTTAAAAATTGAACGATTTCATTTTAGTTGTAAAAATCGTTTTTTCTGACTCAAAACCTTGACATTTTTGACATTTTGAATGTTTGTAAAAATTGTTGAAATATCTTAAAATGTTTTCGAATACTTTTGTGTACGTTTGAAATCTTTAAAAAAATTAATTTTTGAAATTCTTCGAAACCCTTATAAATTCTTGGAACCACTTGTAAAATCTTTCCTATATCTTTTGTATTAATTCGAAATCACTGGAATATTTAAAACTTTTGTGAAATTTTATTTAAAAAATGTGAATAGGTTTAAAATCTTGGAAATATTTTGTATTTTGGCGTACTGAACCCTGTTTGAAGTATTTAAAATCCTTATGGATTCTTCGAAATATGTGGGAAATTTTTTGTATTCGTTTGAAATCACTGAAATATTTGAAATCTTTGTGAAATGTTTGAAATATTCTAAGAATTTTTAAATTATTTAAAATATTTGAAATCTGGTATACCACTTTTTGAAATCTTAGGAAACTTTGTGAAATCTTTTGTATTTATGAAAAATCATTAAAATATTTGAAAATCTTTGTGAAATCTTTTGAAATCTTTTAAAATTTTGGTAAAATCTTTAAAATCTTTGTCAAATGTTTTGAAATATTTGGGAAATGTTTTAAATCTTTTCAAAATCTTTTGAAATCACAAATGTATTGAAACCTTTTGAAATTATTAAAAATTTGGTGTAATATACCCTTTTTTAAATATTTGAAATTCCTGAAATATTCTAAAATCATTATGAAATCTTGGAAATATGTGACATCTTTGTGAAATATTTTGAAATTGTCTGAACAATTTTGAAATCATTGCAAATCTTTCAAATGTTCTGAAATCTTAGAAATCTAGTTTACTGTACAATTTCTGAAATCTTTAAATTCAAAATATTTATTACGTTTTTATCAAATCTTTTTAATTTTTGTGAAATCGTTTGTATTCATTTGAAATCATTAAAATATTAAAAATTTTTGTGAAATCTTTTAAATTGTTGGTAAAATCTTCGAAATCCTTTAAATCCTTGTGAAATGTTTTGAAATCTTTGTGAATATTTCGAAATATTTGTAAAATCTTTTGAAATTTTCTAAACAAATTTGAAATCTTTAAAATATTAAAAATGTTTTGAAATTTCCGAAATCTGGTGTACTGTACCCTTTTTTGAAATATTAGAATTTGAAATATTTATTAAATTTTTATGAAATCTTTTAAATCCTTGAAATCTTTTAAATCCCTGAAATCTTTGAAATCTTTGTGAAATCTTTTGAAATCTATGTGAAATTTTCGAAATATTTGGAAAGTCTGAAATCTTTTGAAATTTTCTAAAAACATATGAAATCGTTTAAAATATTAAAAATGTTTTGAAATTTCCGAAATCTGGTGTACTGGTCCCTTTTTGAAATATTTTAATTTGACATTTTTATGAAATCTTTAAAATCCTTGAAATCTTTTAAATCCCATAAATCTTTGAAATATTTGTGATATTTTCGACATAGTTGTAAAATCTTTGTGAAATCTTTTGAAATTTTCTAAACAAATCTTTTAAATCCCTGAACTCTTTTAAATCTTTGTGAAATCTTTTGAAATCTTTGTGAAGTTTTCGAAATATTTGGAATATCTTTGAAATCTTTTGAAATTTTCTAAATATTTGTAAAATCTTTGTGAATTTTTTTGAAATCTTCTAAACAAATGTGAAATCCTTAAAATATTTAAAATCTTTTATAATCTTTTGAAATCTTCTAAACAAATTTGAAATCGTTTAAAATGTTCAAAATCTGGTGTATTAGGTATTTTCACTTCACTCACTAGCTAACTTCACTTCGTGGATTACTGAGGGGGA
>JAWWLR010000127.1:33879163-33890106 GCA_035041075.1 Acraspis erinacei
AATCGTTTTTAATCAAAAGAGGAATTTTCAACAAAATAGTTAAATTTTTTATCAAATTAACTTTCCACGTAGAAACATGAATTTTCCAACAAAAGATAAAAAATCAACCAAAAACTCTTTTTTTAAACAAATAGTTCAATTTTCAAGCCAAAAAGACGAATATTCAATGAAATAGTTCAATTTATAACCAAATGGTTCAATTTTCCAGGAAAAACACCAATTTTTAACGAATAAAGCTGGATTTTAAACAAAATAGTTGACTTTTTAAATAATTTCAATAAAAAAAGAAAAATGTTCCAACCAAAAAAACTGCTTTTTTAAACAAAAGTTAAATTTTCAAGCCAAAAAGACGAATTTTCAACGAAGAAAGCTGGATTTTAAACCAAATAGTTGAATTTTGACATATTTTCAATAAAAAAAGACGAATATTCAACGAAATAGTTCAATTTATAACCAAATGGTTAAATTTTCAAGCAAAAACACGAATTTTCAACGAGTAAAGCTGGATTTTAAACAAAATAGTCGAATTTTGAAAAAATTTCAATAAAAAAAGACGAATGTTCAACAAAATAGTTAAATTTTTAACTAAATGGCACAATTTTCAATCAAAAAGTCAAATTTTTAACACAGTAAGATGGATTTTAAACCAAAAAGTTGAATTTTGAATAATTTACAATTAAAAGAGAGGAAGTTTATAACAAAATATTAAAATTTTTTATCAAAAGGTTCAATTACCAAGCAAAAAGACGAATTTTTCAGAATAAAATGGAATTTTCAACAAAAAGTTAACTTTCAACCAAGAAACACAAATTTTCCAACAAAAGATTAAAAATCAACCAAAAAAACTGCTTTTTTAAACAAAAGTTAAATTTTCAAGCCAGAAAGACGAATTTTCAACAAAGAAAGCTGAATTTTAAACCAAATAGTTGAATTTTGAAATATTTTCAATAAAAAAGACGAATATTCAACGAAATAGTTACATTTATAACTAAATGGTTCAATTCTCAAATAAAACCCCACATTTTCAACGAATAAAGCTGGATTTTAAACAAAATAGTCGAATTTTGAAATAATTTCAATAAAAAAAGACGAATGTTCAACAAAATATCTTTTAACTAAATGGCTCAATTTTCAATCAAAAGTCAAATTTTTAACACAGTAAGATGTATTTTAAACCAAAAAGTTGAATTTTGAATAATTTTCAATCAAAAGAGAGGAATTTTCAACAAAATATAAATTTTTTTATCAAATGGTTCAATTATTAAACAAAAAGATAATTTTTTCAGAAGACTATTGAATAGTCAACAAAGAGTTAACTTTTATCCAAGAAAGACGTATTTTCTAATAAAAGATTAAAAATCAACCAAAAAACTGTTTTTTTTTTTAACAAATAGTTCAATTTTCAAGCCAAATAGACAAATTTTCAACGAAGAAAGCTGGATTTTAAACAAAATATTTGAATAGTGAAATATTTTCAATAAAAAAAGCGAAATATTCAACAAAATAGTTAAATTTTTAATTAAATGGTTCGATTTTCAATCAAAAAGTCGAATTTTTAACATAGGAAGATGGATTTTAAACCAAAAATTTGAATTTTAAATAATTTTCAATCAAAAGAGAGGAACTTTCAACAAAATATTAAATTTTTTTATCAAATGGTTCAATTATAAAACAAAAAGACGAATTTTTCAGAAGACAGTTGTATTTGCAACAAAAAATTAACTTTCAACGTAGAAAGATGAAATTTCCAACAAAAAAGATTACACTTCATCCAAATAGTTAAATTTTCAACGATGAAAGATTAATTTTAAACTAAATGGGAGAATTTCCAAAAAATAATGTATTTTCAACCACATAGTTGCATTCACATCCAATTAGTCGATCTTAGTTAAAAGAGAGGAATTTTCAACAAAATTGTACATTTTTTAAATAAATATTTCGATTTTCAAGCAAAAAGACGATTTTTTCAGAATAGAGTTGAATTTTCAACATAAAAATAACTTTCCCACAAGAAAGATAAATTGTCGAAAACAAAAATAAGACTCAATCAAAATTCGGTTACATTTTCAACCAAATAGTAGAATTCTCAAGCGAAAAGACGAATTTTTTAGGAAACAATTAATCTTTCAACCAAAAAGTTTATTTTCAATGAAGAAAGATAATATTTCAACCAAAAAATATGGATTTTTGATCTAATAGATGTATTGACAACCAAATAGTTGAACTTTCAAGCAAAAAAAAATATATTTTTTCGAATGAATAGTCGAATTTTCAAAATAAAAAGAATTCATTTCAACCAAGAATTTTTTTACCAAAAAATATTAATTTGCAACAAAGCAGTTGAATTTTCATAAGAAAATATGTTTTTTTAACAAAATAAGCTGAATATATAAGCTGAATATATAAATAGTTAAATGTTTAACCATATAGTTCCATTTTCAAGACAAAAATATGAATTCTCTATAAAAACAGTTTAATTTTCAAACCGAAATTATTAATTTCAAACAAAAAATTTATTTTTCAACCAAATAGTTGTAATTTTCGACGAAAATCATAGAATTTTGAACCCAATAAGACAAAATTTTCTACAAAACAGTTGAATTTTCATTCGATAAATATAAATTTTCAACAAAAAAGTTAATTTCTACCCAAATAGTTACATTTTAAAATAAAAACATCCAATTCAGAACCTAAAGATGAAATAGTGAAATTTGCACTTGGAAAAGTTGATTTTCAACAAACAAAAAAATGATTTTTCAACCAAAAATTTCAATTTTTAGGGCAAAAGAAAAAAGTTGCTTAGAAAACAGATGAATTTTCAATCCAAAAGAACAAATTTTATGTCCCAAAAGACGTATATATAGCAAAATAGTTAAATGCTATACAAAATTAAAAATTACACAAAATAGATGACATGCTATCCGATAAAAAGTTTTGATTTTAAATTAAAAGAAGTTGAATTTAAATAAAAAGACGAATTTTTAACAAAAGAGATGAATTTTTGAGCCGAAAGGACGAATTTTCTACATTAAATTTAAAATATCAATCCAAAAATATGAATTTCGACAAAAAATCTAATTTTCAACAAAATAGTTGAATTTTTAACCAAATAGTTTGATTTGTCAGCAAAAAAAACACTTTTTAGAATACAGTGGAATTTTCAATCCAAAATGACGAATTTCATATCCAACAAATCTGATATTTAAAAAAAAACAGGTAAATGTTAAACCAAATTATTGAATTTTTAAACCTAAACGATTTCTGCCCAAAAAAATTGAATTTTCAATTTAAAAACATGAATTTTCAACTAAACTGCTAAATTTCCAAACAAACAAGAAGGACTTTTTAACAAAATAGTTTAATTTTCATCAAAATAATTAAATTTTCAACAAGATAAATCAATTTTCAATAAAATAGTTGAATTTTCAACCACATAGTCGAATTTTCGACCTATAAAAATGAATTTTTAACCTGAAAATATGAATTTGCAACCAAATATTTTGATTTGTCAGCAAAAAAAAAATACTTTTTAGAAGACAGTGGAATATTCTATCCAAAAAGACAAATGTTCTACAAAAGAATTAAATTTTCATCCAAATATTCCAGTTTTTAAACAAAAATAATGAATTTACAACAACAACGAAATAATATGTAATAAAAAAAAAACTTTGAATATGGATTCACGAAATTAGAAATTATTCAATTCTAAACGCTATTAATTTAAAAAATGTTCGAAGTATTCATTTAATAAGAAATTAATAAATTCTGCATGTTCTCAATTAAAATGGTACAGTTTTTTTTTCTAGTTTTGAATTTTAATTTTAAAAGTTTCATTGTTAGTAAAATTGGAACTATATATCAAACTTCTGAGAAAAACGGAAAAAAGTCGATTAGTCGCATTTTTTCAACAACAAAAAATCGAATTTTACAAATTATAATTACTCAGCAAAAAAATAATTTTATATATATATCAATTTATCATACTTACAAATATTTCTGCGACTTTGAGTCGCTCGTCGGACGTAAAACAGTAACGATTACTTCCACAAATGAAAACCAATGTCGGTTTTTCTGTTGATTCGACGCCTTTTAATAAATGATTCCATACTTTTTTATTAATTTTGTCAATTTTTGCATCTAGTCTCTCTAAAACAAATTGTAGAATCGCTTCGTGTGATTTTTCGCCGCTATATCGAACACCATGTTTGGAATTCTGAAAATACAGATTTTTAAAATGAATAATAGAAATAATATGAGCAAAAACAAGAGATGACTTGCTTTAATAATTGAAAATTCTCGAATTGTTTACAACAAATTAAAAAAACAAAAAGCTTCCGTCAAATAATTTATAATTTTAAATAAAAAATATAGTAAATTAGTTCTTTAATCGCTTAAATTTAAAATTGAATCTAAATTTAAAATCCTGAAGTAATAAAATTTGGTTAAACCTTTGGATAATGCATCAAAGTTGGATAAGATTGGATTCCAATTTGACTACAAATATGCCAGTCGTCCTCACAATTTACGGCCCCGACACGAATTACACCTTCCAATTCTTTAGCAACTTTTCGCCAAACTGGCGCCAAATGATGACAATGACTACACATTGGCGAATAAAAATTTATCAGCCACATTTTTTCTGATTCGAATACATTTTCAACTGTAAATATAAAAAAGACATACAATAAGAAAGTATTACAATCAATTTATAAATAAGAATTAAATTTTCATTAGAGAAAAAAATGAAAAGAATATTCAGTCCAGTTCTAAATTTAAATAAACAAAAACTTATGAATAAGAATTATTTGAAATTCTTGAAAAATAGAAATTTGTTATTTTATTTGACCTAATTCATTTTCATTAAAAAGTCTCCTATTATATTTTTTGTTCAGAATTCGGCTCTTCAATTTTCAAGAAAATAATCGAATTTTTAACTATTTTATTGAAAATTCTTTTCTTTTTAATTCATTTTTTAAACTTATAATTTAACTTGGTTATTTTTGGAAGAAAATTGATCATGTTTATTTGAAAATTCAACTATTTTATTAAAAAATTATTTTACTAGTTCAATATAGATCTCTTGAGTTGAAAATTGAATTATTTTGTTAAAAACTCGTTGTTCTTTTTAGTTAAGACCCATTTTTTTACTGCAAATTTTCGGTTTACGGTTGAAAATTTGTATTTTGTTTAAAAATCCATCCCTTTTGCTTGAAAATTCAACTAATTCTTTAAAATAGCCACAATTTTAGATGAATTTTCATTTTTTTTCTGAAACTTCAACCATTTGGTTGCAAATTCATATTTTCAGGTTAAAAATTAATTTTTGTAGGTCGAAAATTCGACTAAGTGGTTACAAATTCAACTATTTTGTTGAAACTTTAAGTATCTTGTTAAAAATTTAATTATTTTTATGAAAATTAAACTATTTGGTTAAAAAAGCCTTTTTTGTTTATTTTAAAATTTAACAGTTTAGTTGAAAATTCATGTTTTTAAATTGAAAATTCAATTTTTTTGGGCAGAAATCTGTTTGGTTTAACATTTAACTGTTTTTTTCAATATCAGATTTGTTGGATATGAAATTCGTCATTCGGGATTGAAAATTCGACTGTCTTCTAAAAAGTGTTTTTTTTTGCTGGCAAATCCAAACTATTTGGTTAAAAATTCAACTATTTTGTTGAAAATTAGCTGTTTTGTCGAAAATTCAAATTTTTGGATTGATATTTTAAATTTAATGTAGAAAATTCGTCTTTATGGCTAAAAAAATTCATCTCTTTTGTTAAACATTCGTCTTTTTATTTAAATTCGACTTCATTTGATTTAAAATTAAAACTTTTTATTGGATAGAATATCATTTATTTTGTGTAAATTTTAATTTTTTATAGCATTTAACTGTTTTGCTCAATATACGTCTTTTTGGACATAAAATTTGTTCTTTTGGATTGAAAATTCATCTGCTTTCTACGCAACTTGGTTCTTTTGGCCTAAAAATTGAAATTTTTGGTTGAAAAATAATTTTTTTGTTTTTTGAAAATCAATTTTTCCAAGTGCAAATTTCACTATTTCATATTTAGGTTCTGAATTGGACGTTTTTAGTTTAAAATGTAACTATTTGGGTAAGAATGAACTTTTTTGTGGAAAATTTATATTTCCCGAATGAAAATTCAACTGTTTTGTTGAAAATTTTGTCTTATTAGGTTCAAAATTTTATGATTTTCGTCGAAAATTACAACTATTGGCTTGAAAAATAAATTTTTGGTTTGAAAATTAAACTGCTTTTATAGAGAATTAATATTTTTGTCTTGAAAATGCAACTATATGGTTAAAAATTTAACTATTTATATATTCAGCTTAATTTATATATGTATTTTTTTATATTTTCGCGACAATTGAATTATAAAACAAATTTTTTTCTGAAATTTTTAGTATATGATAACAAAATCAACAATTTATTGAAAATTTAATTATTTTGTTAAAAAAATCTTTTCGTAAGAAGATTCAACTGCTTTATTAAAAATTAATATTTTTTTGTAAAAAAGTTCTTTGTTGAAATTAATTATTTTTTGTTTGAAAATTCGACTATTCATTCGAAAAAATATATATTTTTTTTTTGCTTGAAAGTTCAATTATTTTGTTGTCAATACATCTATTAGATCAAAAATCCATATTTTTTGGTTCAAATATTATCTCTCTTGATTGAAAATAAACTTTTTTGTTGAAAGATTAACTGTTTCCTATCAAATTCGTATTTTCTCTTGCGAATTCTACTATTTGGTTGAGAATGAAACCGTATTTTGATTGAGTCTTATTTTTGTTTTCGACAATTTATCTTCCTTGTGGGAAAGTTAATTTTTATGTTGAAAATTCAACTATATTCTGAAAAAAATCGTCTTTTTGCTTGAAAATCGAAATATTTATTTAAAAAATTTACAATTTTGTTGAAAATTCCTTCTTTTAACTAAAAATTCGACTAATTGGTTGTGAATGCAACTATGTGGTTGCAAATAAATTATTTTTTGGAAATTCTCCTATTTAGTTTAAAATTCATCTTTCATCCTTGAAAATTTAATTATTTGGATGAAGTGTAATCTTTTTTGTTGGAAAATTCATCTTTCTATGTTGAAAGTTAATTTTTTGTTGCAAATACAACTCTCATATGAAAGAATCGACTTTTTGCCTGATAATTGAACTATTTGGCTTGAAAATTGAGCCATTTGGTTAAAAAATTGACAATTTTGTTGAATATTCGTCTCTTTTGATAAAAAACATTACAAAACTCAACTATTCGGTTTAAAATCCAGACTTCTTCGTTAAAAAAATCGTCTTTTTGCCTTGAAAATGTAACTATTTGTTTAAAAAAGTGTTTTTTTTTTGTTTTTTTTTTAATATTTTGTTCGAAAATTCGTGTTTCTTGGTAGAAAGTTAACTTTTTGTTAAAAAGTCAACTGTCTTCTGAAAAATTCGTCTTTTTCCTTGATAATTGAACCTTTTGATAAAAATTTTCAATATTTTGTTGAAAATTCCTCTCTTTTGATTGAAAATTATTCAAAATTCAACTTTTTGGCTTAAAATCCATCTTACTGTGTTAAAATTTTGACTTTTTGATTGAAAATTGAGCCATTTAGTTAAAAAATTAACTATTTCGTTGAATATTCGTCTTTTTTTATTGAAAATATTTCAAAATTTAACTATTTGGTTTAAAATCCAGCTTTCTTCGTTAAAAATTCATGTTTTTGCTTGAAAATTGAACCATTTGTTTAAAAAAGAAACAGGTTTTTTGGTTGATTTTTAATCTTTTGTTGGAAAATTCATCTTTTTACGTTGAAAGTTAATTTGATAAAAAATTGAACTATTTCGTTGAACATTCGTCTTTTTTAATTGCAATTATTTCAAAATCGTTGGGTTAAAAATTATTCAAAATTCATTTATTTGATTTAAAATCCAGCTTTCTTCATTGATAATTGTATTTTTGGCTTTCAAATTTAACTATTTTGTTGAAATTACAGTTGTTTTTGGTTATATTTAAATATTTTTGGTTTGAAAATTCACAATTTCTTGGTTGAAAGTTAATTTGTTGTTAAAACCTTAATTGTCTTCTCAAAAATTCGTCTTTTTGCTTGATAATTGAAAATTTATATTTTCCGAATGAAAATTCAACTCTTTTGTAGAAAATGTTGTCTTATTGGGTTCAAAATTTGGTTACAAAATAAAAAAATTAAACTGTTTTTATAGAGAATTCATATTTTTGTCTTGAAAATGCAACTATATGATTAAAAATTTAACTATTTATATATACAGCTTAATTTATATATTTATTTTTTATATTTTAGCGACAATTGAATTATAAAAAAAAATTTATTTTTAATTAGACAAAAAAATGAATTGTTTCGTTTATAATTAATTTCGTTTCCGCTGACATTTTTAGGATATGATAACAAATGAAACTACTTTATTAAAAATTTAATTAGTTTGTTTAAAAAACATATTTTCTTATGAAAATTGAACTGCTTTGTAGAAAATTAATTCTTTTTTGTTCGAAAATTCGACTATTCATTCGAAAAAATATTTTTTTGCTTAAAAGTTCAACTATTTTGTTGTCAATGCATCTATTAGATCAAAATTTAATTTCTTTGTTGAAGATTCAACTATTTTATTGAAAAATCATCTTTCTTGGTTAAAAATTAATCTTTTTCGGATTTAAAGAAAACTGTTTTCTAAAACATGTATTTATATTTATTTCAACATTAAATAATAGAAATTTAACTGTTTATATTTAATTAAAAATGGTACATATAAATTAATTTTATTTAAAAGAATTTATTCCCCTATTACTTATTTTATGCGTTTATAAAATAAAATAAAATATAATATTTAAAAAAACGATAAACTTCATACAGTAATCATTGCTGTTAAGAGTCACGATTTGAGGATCATCGTCATAAATTCCAAAGTTGTTCTGATAGTAAGTCCAAGAATGATACTGATTGCGTTTATTACTGCCATCGAGTCCTTCTTCTCCATAAAGATCATATTTTTTCCTTAAATCTGGATCTTTTAAAACTTCGTAGGCAGATGTAAGTTTCACGAATTTGTCGTGTGCTTGAGGATCATCCTTGATGCAAAAAAATATTAAAGATAGGAAGATATAAAATAGAAAGTTGAAGCTAAAAAATATAACAGGGTAGCCACACAAATATTTAAAAAAATTATCCTTTTCCCGGTTCAAATATAAATATGTTCTTATTTTTCAGCCACCCTGAGAGTATAGAATTTTTTTAATTACTGTATTTTTGTCTGGATGTTGAGTAACAGCGAGCTTCTTAAAAGCTTTTCTAATTTCTCGCTGATCAGCTGTTCTTTCCAATCCTAAGAGTTTATAATAATCTTCACCCAAGACGAGGGAAAACGATATCAGTATAATGAAAATGAGCGTTTTGTACCTGAAATAATCAAATATGGATTTTTGTCAGAGATAATCGCCTTAATTTATTGCTAAATGAAAATATTTTTATATTTTTAGGGTGATCAGACGTCTTGATTTATCAGGACTTGTCCTGATTTTCTGATTTTCTTTGCTATGTCTCACTTTTTTATGCTGAAAATGAACATTCGCGATTTTTCGGACCTACATTTTATTCACTATTTCAAATTCAAAAACTTGACATGTATGGAATTTTACTAATATTTATAAAGAAAGGAAAATATCAAAATGCTCAAAAAATTTTAAGTTCTGAAAATTCTTTAAAATAATTACCATATCGAACAGATTGTATTTAATTACTTAAATAAAAATTTTGACTTCGTAAAAGTTATTTGTATGATTTATAAACTTAGGAAATGAACATACAATCTTATTATTTTGTTCAAAATTTTACCATTTTATTAAAATCAAAAAAGGCAATCTTTTTTATTGAATATTCAACTGTTTTGTAGAAAATTTGTCTTTTTGGCATGAAAATTCTACATTTGTTATGCAATTTATTTTCTTTATTGACTGAGAAAACTTTTTTTTTTGCTGAAAATTTAAATATTTTTTAAATGATTAAAAATTCGTGTATTTTATTGCAACATTAATTTTTATAACTGAAAATTTAACTAGTAAAAAGTAAATAGTAGTAATTAGTAATAACTGGTATCATCGACTAACTAAAAAAAGGTTGAACATTCATATTTTTGGATGAAAATGTCACTATTTGGTTCAAAATTAATATTATTCGTTAAAACTGTGACTATTTTATGGAAACTTCTTCTTCTGATTGAAAATTAATTTTTATTATTGAACATTCATCAATATAGTGAATATCAATATAGTGATTCATCAATCTTCCAGGTGAAATATTCATCTTTTTGGTTGACAATTCATTTCTTTGGTTGAAAATTCGACTATTTTGTTCAAAATTCTTTTTTTTTAAGTTAGTTTATTTAACTGTAAATTTAATAGTACATATTTTGTTGAAAATATGTGTTCTTTAGTTGAAAATGCAACTATTTGATTCAAAACTAATGCATTTCGTTTAAAATTCGTCTCATGTGGTAGAATATTAATCTTCCTGATAAAAATCATGTATTTTGTTAAAAACATGTCTTTTTTGTAGAAAATTAATCCTGATGGTTGAAAATTCATATTTTTTTTCGAAAATTTAAGTATGCGGTTCAAAGTTATTCTTTTTTTTTTTAATTGAAGATTTATAATTATAGTAGAAAATTCTTTTGTTTGGTTAAAAATTTAACTATTTTGTTGAAAATTCTTTTTTTGTGAAAAATTAATTTTTTTAACTGAAAATTTAACTAGTAAATGTTTTTTTGAAAATGTATCTTCTTTAGTTGAAAATTCGATGTATTTGGTATTTTATGGTTAAAAAATAATTTTTTCAACTGTAAGCGTAACTATTCCATTTTGGGTTGAAAATTTAATGTATTTAGCTAAATTTGGGCTTTTTTGTAGA
>JAWWLR010000127.1:33890206-33911249 GCA_035041075.1 Acraspis erinacei
TGTAGAAAATTCATATTTTTGATCGAAAATTTAAGTATGCGGTTCAAAATTATATATTTTTTTAATTGAAGATTCATAATTATAGTAGAAAATTCTTTTCTTTGGTTAAAAATTGAACTTTTTTGTTGAAAATTCTTGTTTGGACGAAAATTTAACTATGTGGTTCAACGTTATTATTATTTTTCCAATTGAAGAAAATAATAATTACAGTTGAAATACCTTTTCTTTGGTGAAAAACTTAAATATTTTGATAAAAATTCGTCTTTAATTGTAGAAGAATAATCTTCTTGCTCAAAAATTCATATTTTTGGTTGGCAATTGATTTCTCTGGTTGAAAATTTAACTATTTGGTGGAAAATTAGCTTTTTATATTTAAAAAATCATTTTTCCATCTATAAACATAACTATTCCATTTTGGGGTGAATATATATCATTTTTGGTTGAAAATTCATGTATTTTGTTAAAAATTTGTCTTTTTTTCGTAAAAAATAAATCTTTATGGTTGAAAATTCATATCTTTTTTCAAAAATTTAAGTTTGCGGTTCAAAATTCATTTTTTTGAAGATTTATCATTGTAGTTGAAAATTATTTTCTTTTATTAAAAATGTAACTATTTTGTCAAAAATTCTTTTTTTTCGTAGAAAATTAATTTATTTAACTGAAAATTTAAATATTCCATGTTTTTTTAATCTTCTTTACTCGAAGATTCAATTATTCTGTTTAATATTCATGTTTTTTGTTAAAAACTGGTATTTTTTCCTAGAAAATTCATCATTATGGTTGAAACTTCAAATTGTTGGTTGAAATTTTATATTTTTGCTCGAAAATTTAACTATGCGGTTCAAAATTATTATTTTTTTAAATTTAAGGATTAATAATTATAGTTGAAAATTCTTTTCTTTGGTTAAAAATTCTTTTTTATGAAAAATTAATTTTTTGAAATGAAAATTTATATAGTGCATGCTTGTTCGAATCTTCTGTAGTTGAAAATTCAATTATTTGGTTGAAAATTAATGTATTTTGTTAAAAATTTGTCTTTTTTTGATAGAAAATTAATCTTTATTGTTAAAATTTCACATTATTGGTTGAAAATTCACATTTTTTATCAAAAATTTAACTATACGATTCAGTTATTATTTTTTTTTATTAAAGATTCATAACTATAGTTGATATTTTTTTTCTTCGGTTGAAAATTTAACTATTTAGTGAAAATTCTTTTTTTTAGAAAATTAATGTTTTAAACTGAAAATTTAGCAAGTGCATGTTTTTGTTTAAAAATTTATCTTCTTTGGTTAAAAATGCTAAAAATTCGTCTTTTGTGGAAGTATATTATTCTTTTTGCAGAAAAATTCATCTTGTTGGTTGACAATCCATTTTTTTGCTTGAAAAGTTAAACATTTTTTTTTTGAAAATCATTTTAATGGTTAAAAATTAATATTTTCAACTGTAAAATTAACTATTCCATTTTGAGTTACAAAATTTTATTTTTAGATTGAAAATTTATGTGTTTTGTTAAAAATTTGAGTTGTTTTGGTATAAAATTGATTTTATTGGTTGAAAATGTATATTTTTGGGCGAAAATAAATCCCTTTGTTTGAAAAGAAATATAGAGAATAGAGAGATAGGGATAGAGAAATTAGTGGTCAAATGGGATGAGAAGTCGGATAATATTCTGATTTTCCGATCAATCTATCTGGTCACCCTATATTACTCGCTCTTTAAAAATCAATTCGAATAGCATAAGATATCAATATACACAAAAAATGATATAAACAATTAAAATTTCATTTAAATGATAAAATTACAGAAGAAAAGTAAAATAGGGTGAAAAGAGATTAACGTTTCCAGAATCACTGCTTTTTTGACAATAAATGAATAATTTTCCTTATATTATTTGTAGTGTGTATAAAAAGCACAATTTCTGATCAATTATAAAATTTAAATGTAGATAATAATATAAAATTTTGGTAACACTTACATTTTGAAGGGAGGTTATGTTACTAAGTTTCCCGAACTATTCTTGCCTTTATCGGTCTTATCTCACCATTATCATTATTTTATTCAATGATTTCCTACTTTCTCACTCGACATTTGACGCCCACACTATAGGAGAAGAGACATATTCCAGCATCCGCAACCCTATTTGGAATTAATCTCAAACCCCCAACCTAACCTACAAAATACGTTACACTTATACAAATTATCTAAAAAATGGTTCAAATGTGAAAAAAAGAAAGTTTGCAGGCAAGAGTTATCACATTTGAAGATAAGGCTTTTGTTTACTTATATTAAACCCTCTTTCACTGGGTAGTTTTTCGGTAAAATGGTTATTTTATAAATCTTTTGGAGCCGCACTTGTGCTGTCAGTCGCTGTCAGTTGAATACTAAACTGCATTACCGACGATGATAATTTGACTTTTTATATTAATGTTTTCATTAAAACTTCGTCGAATTTTATTCATTCTTATCAAAATTTATATGAAACGTTATTATTTACTTTTAATACTATAATATCTCTCTTTTCACTTAAAGACAAGCAATTTTTAGAAAAACCAAGAAGTGCGCATGAGTAGAAAATCGTCCGCGAATTTTCAAATGTGAGCGAAGATTCTAATATTTTTTCACTTCAATTACATAAACAATTTAGGAATAATACAATTTCAAAACGGTTAGTTTTTAGATGTATTTCATTAATTAATTCCTTTTTAATTAATAATAAAATGGATTTCATGGAAATTATGCCTGGCAGATGTCATATCTAGAGGAGTCCAAGTAGGATTAAATTTTAAAAATGTATTATAATAAGATGAAATTTAATGTAACTGAAAAAATTTAATTTATGATTTCCAGAAATAATAAGATATGGTACTTGAAACAGATGGACATTTTTTGTATTTAAGATAATATATAAATGTTTTGAAGGGTGAAAACATCATTTTAAATCTTCTCTAATTTTTCCTTGGCCAATTTTGTATTTTCCCTGACCATTAAAATTCAAATACCATCTTTTAAAATCTTTTCTATTGTAACCCGAATAAAATATTATTTCAGATATAAATTTTTAATCTTTAATTTTATTGATTTATTTCAAACAAAAATTATTTTTCTACCATAAAAGATTACTTTTTAAAATAATACTTGAATTTCCAACAAAATAATTAAATTTTCAAACTAACAAGATGAATTCTCAAAATATTTCAATAAAAAAATGAAATATCATACAAAAATTCATTTAAAAACCAAATAAACGGTTGTTCAACAAACAAATATTTTGCAGTCCTTAAAAAAAAGTTTATCTAAATTGTTGAACCTTCGAGCCCAATTTTAACAGATGTGAATGCATTTGAATTATCAATTCGAAAAATATAAGTTGTCTACTAAATTAAACATCAAACGAAAGAGAGGGATTTTCATCTAAAAATATGAATCTTCGACAAAAAATGAGTTCTTAAAAAATGGTCAAGCAAAGAAGATTAATTTTCAACGAAAAAATTGAATTTTGAAATCAAAAATACAATTTTTCAACAAAACAGTTAAATTTTCAAACAAAGAGTATGACTTTTTAACAAAATAGATGACTTTTTAAATTAAAAAGACATGTTAAAAAAAGGAGTTGAATTTGCATTCAAAACAGATTTCAGTTGACTTTTCAACGCCAAAATATTAACAAGTTTTCGATAAGAAATATTTGAATTTGCATCAAAAAGAGATTTTATCTGACTTTTCAACACCAAAATATGAATTTTGATCAAAAAGTAATTTTTCTACGAAAATAGTTGAACCTTCATCCCAAAAAGACGAAGTTTTAACAAAGCAGTCGAATTTTCTACCAAAAAGAAGGACTTTTTAACCAAATTGTTGAATTTTCAAACAAATAATAAAATTTATAACTATAACAAGTTAATCTTCAAGAGAAGATTTTTGTTATCAAATCCCAGACCAATAAATTTCCCCGCAATAATTTCAAATGTAAATCTTCAAATTTACATAATTTTTAATTGTCAAACAGTGAGAAAATGTATTTAACCCGAAATTAATTTAAGGAATGACAAAATAGTCAAACTTGGCATACCAGGTACTACTTTGTTTTATATATTTTTTGGTAATTTTTTACTACCAAAATATTTTTTTAAGTAGTAAACTTTAGACGAAAAAGGATTTAGATAGATAATATTTTTCTCTACAAAATTAACAAAGACCTTTATTCAAATTTCAATAGTTGCAACAACTAACTAACAATTTAAATAGAATATTTTAATAATATATTGATAATTTATGCCTATTTATTTTGTGTGTATCATAGGCTGCCTAATTAAATTCTTTTTTTTCTAAAACCTTGACTCGAAAATTTTTTCCTTGTGGTGAACAAATGATCCCTACTTTTCAAGATTAAAAAATACATATTTAGAGCGCTATGGAGGATTTTATGCCGAGAATTCGACTTTTTAAATTTTAAAAATTTTAATTACTTACTTTGCTTGCGACAATTTCTATTACTGGAGACAATTTGAGAAATACTTGTCCTAAAATTGAAAAATAATTTTTAAAAAATGAATATCGGTGAATTCTTTTAAAAGGTATGTCTGTGGTACGTTATTTTTATATTTAACAGTAAAAAAAACATATTGAAGCTAATAAATGACATAAAATTAAAAATTTACATTATTTAGCTTTTAATACATCATTTACTCGACATATAAAAAAAGCTTTTAAAGTTTTAAGAATTTAAAAATTTTTTAAGAACATAACAAAATTAACTTCAATTTCCTGGGAAAATTTCAAACGTTTTTTTTTGTGATAAATAAATTTTAAGAAAAAATTTCAAAACGTTTTAAATAATATGTAAAAATTTCGAAGAAGAATGTAGAATATTTTTCAATTTTGTAAGATTAAAAAATTGTAGACAAAATTAGAGTAAGTTTAAGAATTATTTGAAAGTTTTGAAAAAATTCTAAATTAATTTTAAAGTTAACAAAATTTAAAACGTAGATTTTTCAATATTTCGAACAAATTTGTTTTGAAGCATTTTAAGGATTTAGAAAGCTTTATTGATAATACAAAATTTTCTTTAAATTTATGGAAAAATTTTAAATGGTTTTTTTATTTTATACCATTAATTTTAAGAGATTATTTAAGAAGATTTCAAAACATTCACCAAAGTTAACGAAAAAGAATCTGGAACAATTAAGGCAATTTAAACATTAAAAAATTTCAAAGAATTTAAATCAATAAAATCATTCTTAATTATTTTCTAGATACTTTTTGCACATAATTAAAATCTTCAAAAATCGTTTTGAATTTTTTCAAGAATCTTAGGAAAATTATATTTATACATATCACTTTTAAAACAAATAAGTAGTGATAATAAATTTTTATTTTATATTAAGAATTATTTTTATCCTAAATTATATTTCGGTTGCATTTTTTTTCTTTGTCCGCTTAAAAATTTGTTTGGAAGAAAAATTCGACTATTTTATTAAAAATTCATATTTTTAAGATTATTTCAACATTTGATATTAAATTATTTTTACCTTAAAATTATAATTTGGATGAATTTTTTTTCTGTCTTGACTAAAAAATCTTTTTTGACTTAAAATTTGGCCTTTTTAGTTGATTTTGACTGTTTTTTATTTTAAATTAAAATCTATTGTTTTTAAATTTCAACTATTCCTTTTTTTGTTGAGAATTAATCTTTTTCGATTGAGAATTCGAATTTTGGGTTAAAAATAAATTTTTTTTTAAATTATTTTTTCATTCATAAATGTTTCCAGTAAATTAAATACTTCTAATATTTCCTTAAAATTAAGATGAGATAGTTAAAATTGGCAAAAATTTGGGATCAATTTTTACCAAAAGAAAGATATTTCCGATTCAAGGTTCAATAAAATCTATGAAAAAAAAAGATTTCATAAGAAACTCGCCTTATCGCTATATTATATAATAATAATAATATTATGTAATAAATAACAATTTATATACGACACCTCGAAGACGCTTCTTATTTTAAAGAAATTGCATTGGTAACGAAAAATGAGAATTGAATTGCAAGTAATTATACAGTACAAACTTGCATAATTTACATTTTAGTACAATGTGGTGTCCTAAAAGCAATATCAGCATATCGAAGTCTCTTAAATCACCTTCAATAAGTGACACTAAAAAAATTCAAATCAATGCTTTTGCCAGGCGAAGTGAGTGCGGAGAATATTTCGCTTTCGAAGAGTAACATTATTAGCAATATTCGAAGATCGCCAGAATTCTGCTCTAAATAAACAAATTTTTAAACAAGTAAGTTAATCTAATTTTTTCATAGAATCTGCAAAAATGAATGACCTAATTTTTGTTAAGATTTTGGTATTTAAAAATTTTAAAAAGTGGAATATTTAATTCTGTGCTCGTAAATTGTTTAAAACTATAGGGAAACATCCCTAAAGTGATTATAGGGTGGCAGATTTAATAAAAGAAAAAAAACTCCCCGTTTTTTCCAGTTCGCAAACATTTTTCACGGCCAATGAAATTAAAAAATTCTAATTCTAAAGCTATAATTTTTTCCAGTTGAAGTAATAAAAACTGAATTGTAAATCATTTTAGGCAATTTTTAGCTAGAAACATTGAAAATAGAGCAATTACATTTTTAGACAAAACTAACACTTCTTAAATTAGAAGTTAAATCATTTTTATTTCAAATAGTTTAAACATCATTAAAGAGCTTAAAAATTTTATTTAAAAATCTTGAAAAATCTAAATGCCGTTTTAAATTTTTTCCAGAAATTCTAAATATTTTAAAAAAATATTTAGATTTTTCCTAACATTTTTTTCAAATCCTCCAAAATAATAAAATCATTTCCAATATTTCTAGGAATCTTAACAAAATGCTTTTATGCTTTTAAAGCCTTTCTCAATTCTTAAAAAGTTTCTAAATTTTTTGTTTGAAATCTGAAAAAATGTATATTTTGTTTTAAATTAGGACATCGTGATCTATTTGCACCGATATTTCGATATGAATAGTCGGATTTTGTCGGTATATGTAGATACTTCGTTTAAATTATTTAAAATAATTTGAAAATTTACATTAATTTTGAATCTTTTTAAAATATCTAAATATCTATTTAAGATACTCGATTTTTTCTATGAATAATAGGTGTTCATTATTTATTTATAGATCAAAATTCTACAATTTTACATACAAATTCAAAGTTTTCAAATAGGATGATTACAATTGTAACGTTCCAGGTTTTTTTAAGTTTTGAATATTTGTTTTATAATTACTAATTTAATTATGAATATATTATTTGTAGGATATTTAAAAATTGAAATTTTTTTATAAAGTTTCAATCCAGCGTCGTCCACATTTGTTTAACTACTAAGACTTTCCAATTAAAACGGTTCAATTTTTAACATTAAAATCTGGAAATTCTTAAATTTTAAACTGATTCAGAATTGTCTCCAACTTTACTCTTATTTATTTAAAAAAAATTAAAAATACATAATTTTAATATAATCATAATATAATTTAAAAACTTTGAACATAAAAAATTGATAATAATATTTTATTACTGTATTTTAATTGAATATTTACTCCAAAATAATTATTTTAATTGATTAATTCGTGAATTTTCAAATTCGATGATATTTTAAACTATAGGAAATTTTACTATGCAGAAATTTTCCAATTCGGAATTTCTCTATTTCGGCAATTTTATAATTTTGGGAATTTTCCATTTCGAATATTTGCTTTTTCGTGAATTTTACAGTCGCCCCGTTCGGAGGGCTTGAAATTTTCTTATAATAAGAAAAACAACATATTTTTAAATTTAAATGAAATTTAAATTATTATTATTAACAATTTCAAACTCTTTTTTTTTGTATACTATTTTTCCTAAGTCTGTAAAGGTTCAAATTTCAGAATTTTGTATTCTTTCAAATTAAGATCAGATTTTTATAAATTTAAAAGGTCTCAAATTTGAATATATTTTTTCATAGTATTGAAACTAATATTAAATTTAGAATCGATCTGAAAAATAACCAAATTTATGAAAGTTAAAAGTTTTCAAAATTCAATGGTTAAGAACTTTCAGTTTGAAGGCGACCAAATTGAAACAAAAATATATTTTCAACCAAAAGTAGAATAGTTTAATTTCCAATAAAAAATTAATTTTCGAACAAAGAGATAAATTTTACATTTAAATGTTGAATCTTCAACTAAAAAAATTAATAAAAAAAGAAAAATTCCACCAAAAAATACGAATTATAAACGAAAGTTAAATTTTAAACTAAGAAAGATTTTTCAGTCAAGAGAGAGAGAGAATCAACTAAACTGTTAAATTTGTAAGCAAAACGATTAATTTTCTACAAAAAAGACAAATATTCAACAAATTACACGAATTTTTGCTCAAGTACTTGAATTTTTAACAAAAAATTATAGAGTATTAATTGTACCAGTTGAATTTTCAGTTAAAAAATTAATTTTCAATAAAAACGCGAGTTTTTAACAAAATATTTGAATTTTCAATTAAAATAATGAATTCTTAAGAAAACAACAAAAAATTTAACAGAGGAGTTTAACTTTCAAACAATTAGTTTTTTCAAAACAAACCGATGATTTTTCAACTACAATGATGAATGCTTATCTAAATTAGTTACATTTTCAACCAAATAATTAATTTAAAAAATTCAGCCAAAAATAGAAGAGTGCAATTTTCATTTAAATAATTTACTTAAAAAAATAAAACCACATATTTAAATTGAGAGATATTAAGCTACTTTTACAAATAGAAAAAAAACATTATTATAAAATTTTATATTAAAATTTAGACCAAATTTAACCACGTTCTCGAAAAAAATTCCTGACAATCCCAGTTTTTCTATGTAAGTAGACATTCTGATTATTAATAATATAATAGTAATAATAATTAATAACTATACATTTTCTGTATATATTTTCCTTGACAATCTCAGGCCTACGTAAATGTAACAAGAAACACTTTTAAATAAGTTTTGTAACTGAAAAATCCCGAAAAATAACACTTTCAAAATAGAAAATTCCCAAAACCTAAAAAACTTGAATTGGAAAATCCTGGATCAGTTTGTAATATTACCGAATATGAAGATTCCCAAATAATAATCCAGAAACTATAAAAACTCGAATTTAAAGAATTGCACTTTTTTTTAAACAAATATTATTGATTTATTATCAATACAATAATAAAATATTCAAACAGTAATTTAAAAAATTCTTTGATCAAAATATTCATTATTATATTTTTAATAAATAAATAAGATTATGACCAAAACCCAATTTTTTAATTGTTTAAATTCGGGAATTTTAGTCTCGGATATTTTATAACCAAGAAATATTCTATCGGGAATTTTAAAATTAGGTAATATTATCAATTATTCGAAAATTTTCAAATTCGGTAATTTTATACATTTTGTGAATTTTCTTTTCTGAATATTTCCTTTTTCGAGAATTTTAGTGCCCGGAAATTTTTTTCCCATAAAAACATATTTATTCATTAAAAATACAATGATAAAATATTTTTATCAATGGAAATGTTTTTTGATGTTCAATTTATTTTTACCAGACTGTTTGAGTTTAAAATAACAATAATTGAAAAAAATATTTCTTAATGCACATTTTCAAAAAAAAACTTGCATTAAGAAATTTTTTTCCAATTATTGTCACTTTAAATTTAAACAATAATTTCTAAAAATACATTGAACATTAAATAAAAATTTATTTGATAAAAATATTTCGTTATTGTATTTGTAATAAATAATATTGATTAAAAACTATTTTATTAATTGTTTAAATTCGGGAATTTTTTAGGGGACGAATGAAAAATCCCGAATAATAAAATAAAATATTATCGAATTAAAAAATTTCGAAAAATTAAATTCCTGATAGAAATGCCCGAAGTTAAACAATTAATTTTTTATCAATTTTATTCACTAAAAATACAGTAATCACATATATATTCATTGAACCAAATTATTTTTAATGTTTAAAGTTTCTACAATTATTGCTTGAATTTAAAATAACTATAATTGAAAAAATTTTCATCCATAAATATATTTTTTTCAATTATTGTTATTTTAAATTCAAACAATAATTTTAGAAACTTTAAATGTTCTCGTACAAATATTTGATTTATTTATTTCAATAAATAAATAATATTGATAAACAAAATATTCAATTGTTCAAATTCTAGAATTTTATAATTCATAAATTTTCTAGTTCGGATACTTTATAGTTCATTATTTTTCTGACTAGAATTTTATTTTTCGAATTTTATTATTCGTGAAGTTTCCTACTTGGGAATTTCACAATGTCGAAAATATTATTTTTCTGGACTTTTCAGTCATCCCGAATTTTACAGTTTCGGATTTTATATAAATCGACAATTTTCTGTCACGAATTTTATTATTCGGAAATTTTCTATTTCGAATATTTTCCTTTTCGAGAATTTTAGAGCGTCAGAAATTTGATTTTTCGGGATTTTCAGTAAAAAATCAAGCTTAATAATTTAAAATCGTCCCCTTTTGCTTTTTCGGATTTCTATAAGATTGCTGATAAACCGAAGTGAGTCTCCAGTGCTCTGGATAATCAGCATCCCTGCATCCCTGAACTATGCTAAAAGGAGGAGAAAGTGTATCAATGCAAAACGATCTCCTGGCAAATGGAGTTCTAGGTCTCGGAATCTGAAATTTCGTCGGTAAACCATTCTTGCGACAACTTTTATTTTTTGCAAAACAGGTAGCTGATTGAATTAGTCTCGAATCTTGCGCTTTATTCCAGTTATTCCCGGATCCTTTTCCCATCGGTTCACAGGCAGTGCAATGTCTCAATTGAGTTGCATGTTTAGGTCTCTGCCTAAAACCAGGATTTGATTTTATGTAATTATTTTTCTTGTTATCTTCAGCCGATATTCGAATCGAGTCGAAATTCTCGCAAAGGTCGCAATTTTTCCCCCCATCTTCCTCTTCCTGCTTTTCATTTTCCTGCTGATTGTCCTTTTCCTAAAAAAAGACATAATTGATTTTAGCAAATTTTAAATATTTATATTTAACATAAAAATGGAACGACGGAATATTCCCGAAAAATAACATTCTTGAAAAAGAAACTATTGGACATAGAAAATTGCACAATTTTAAATTCCCGACAAAGGAAAAATGTTCAATTATAACATTCTTAAATCTGAACAATAAAAATATTGTTTTAATAATAAATAAATAATAAAATAACAAATATGCTCATCAGATGAAAGTATTTTATTTTATTCATTACTTCATTATTTAACCATTTTCTAATTGTTTAGATTTGCAAATTAGTCATTTTTCCAGTTTCGAGCATTTCATTTTTCAGGAAAATATTTGGATAAATTGTTTAAAATAAAATTAATCCACAGGTAAAATATTAAATTAAATATGAAACGCTTATGATTTCAAGTCGAAATATATTGAATTTTCGACCAAATATTTTTTGAATTGTAATATTATAGTAGAATAGTTGCATTTTTAACCTATAAAGATAATTTTTCAAACAGAAGGTCGAATTTAACAAAACAAAAATAGTAAACTTTAGCCAATACCAGCTGCATATTTATAAAAAATAGTTGAATCTTTAAACCAGAAGAATTTTTTTAAAAGACCGTAAAATTTTCAAACTTAAAGGATACATTTTCTATAAAAAAAGACGAGTGCTCGACAAAATTGTGCAATTTAAAAAAAGATCAATCTTCAACAAAATATTAGAATTTGTAACCAAATAGTTGAATATTCAACTAAGATTATAAATCTTCAACAACAAAAATTGAATTTGTTGACAGAGGAGTTCTACTTTCTACCAAGTACTTGAATTTTCCATAAAAAAAATTAATTCTCAACGAAAAATATAATATTTGATATTTCAACCATAAGAGATTAATTTACCACAAAACAGTTGTATTTTTAACAAAGTTGTTAAATTTTAAAACCAAAATTCTTTCCTAAAAAGTTGAATTTTCATCCCGAAAATATCTGAAATTTTCAGTTAAAAAAATTAATTTTCAAACAAAAAAACAACGAATTTCCAACCGAGTAATTAAATTTCTACCAAAAAATACGAATTTTAAACAAAATATATGTATTTTAAAGTAAAAACTATCAATTTTCAACCAAAATGGAATAGTCAAATATATTGATTTTCTACCCCCCCCCCTCAAGAATTTTCAACAAAAAATTAAAATCTTAAACCAAGAAAATTAGTTTTTCATAAAGTATTTCATTTTTGAACTACGTAGTTGAATTTTCAACTAAAAAGTATCAGTTTTCAACTAAAAATGGAACAACTGAATGTTCAGGTAAAAAAAATTAATTTTCTATCAAGGAAAATTAATTTTCTACAAAGATATCCAATCCTTAATCACTAAAATGCATTTTTAACAAAGTAATTTAACTTTCAATCCAGTAGTTGAATTTTTAACAAAAAAGAGGAATTCTTAACGAACAATGTAATAGTTGATATTTTAAATAAAAAATATTTTAATTATTAATTTAAAAACATTTGAATTTAACCAAAAAGACGAATTTTTAACAAAATTGTTAAACCAAAACAGATTAATTATCATGATTATAATTGTACTTAAAAAAGTTTGGAATACAATATTATATGTTTAGAAACAAAATTATAAAAGTAGAGTTTTCATTAAAAAGAAGAAATTTTTAACGTAAAATAGTTTAATATTCTTTTTTTATTAAATTTAACTGTTTTTGATTTAAAATAAAATATTTATTGATTGAAATATCATCAACTACAATTTTCTTTGAGAATTCATGTTTTTTGTTTGAAAATTCAACTACCTGGTTCATACTTGTACTGCTTTATTAAAAATCAATTTCTTTTTGGCGAAGATTCATTAGTTTAGTTGAAAATTCATCTTTATAGTGGAAAATTTAATACATTTTTTTCTGGAAATGGAACAATCTGGTAGAAAATTAACGTTTTTGTAAGAAATTCTTATTTTTGTATCGAAAATTCAATAGTTTTATAGAAAATATGTCTTTTTTGTTTGAAAGTTCATCTCGTTTCGTAAAAATATAATCTTTTTGGCAAAAAATGCAGCTGTCTGTTTGAAAATTCATCTTTTTGGTTCAAAATTCAACTATTTATTTTTAAAAAATACTGCTTGGTAGAAAATTAACTTTCTTGTTGAAAATTCATAGTTTCGGGTGGAAGATACAACCGTTTTATGGAAAATTCATGCATTTGTTAAAAATACGCCTTTTTTGGTTGAATTGAACTGGTAAAAAATTCATTCCTTTTTTTCAATTAACTTTTTAATGTGAAAATTTTAACATTTCACTTAGAAAATTAACTATTTGGTTGAAAATTATTTTTTTGGTTAAAAAATCATAGTTTCGGGTGAAAAATTCGTTTTTTTTTTAGTAGAAAATTAATCTCCGTCTTTAAAACTGATCTTTTTGGTTGTGGATTCAACTATATTTTATTCAAAATTCGTATTTTTGTTTTAATTTAACTAGTAAAAACTTCACTTTTTTAAATTATTTTTTTGAACTGAAAATATATCAATTCCATTTTTAGTTAAAAAATTATATTTTTACTGATTAATTACTTTCGGGTTGAAAATTCATCCTTGTAAAAATCATTTATGGTAGAAAAGTAATCTATTTTTTTTAAATTAATTTTTATTTCCTTTTTATTTAATATTTAAATCCTGTTTCGTTGAAATACAAAATTATAAATCTTTCGTTGAGAATACATCTTTTTTGTTTGAGGACTGAACTATAATTGGTTAAAAATTCAATTATTTTATTAAAAATTTAATTAGTTTCTTCAAAATTCATTTAATTTTATTTAAGTAAATTTTGTTCAAAACAATTTTTTTTACATTTATTTAATACCTCTAATTGTCGATTGCAGCCTTGACATTGTTGGACAATTTTGTCTGAGGAACTGAGGGAATGTTGAACTAGAGAAAAAACTGCAGGAGCTGGTCCACCATCAGATCCATCAATATGAAGCGCCCTCCTTGGTTCATATTCAGGATCGATGGGAGTTTCCCAACAAATTGCGAGATCCATATAAGTTTCGGGTTTTTTGCATCCCAAAGCTGGCCCGAATTTTCTACTTTGCGATTGATGGTCCCTTTTCAGTCTAGGAATTATTTTCCTGCACCTGAACAATATTTTGAATTTGAATATGTATTATATCAGGCAAAAATGCCTCACAGTCATTAAAATTGAAATATTTTAACTCTTAAACCGAAATTTTCTTCTTTCAGCTCACACTAATAAAAAGATGGAAATAAAAAAAGGTTGCAATTCAGTAAAAAATTGTAAATTAAATGTTCTCCTCTTTCATCTGAATGTTAAAATATCAAATTTACCCTCCGTACTCTACAAAATATTAAAACGAAAAAATTGGCTTCTTACAATTCAGAAAAAAACAATTTAAACAGCCAAATTTTCTGCCCTACCAACGCGAGAAAAATTTAAACAAATTAACATCTTTCACTTGAGAAAAAATTATCAAAATTAAACCAAAATATTATCATTTACAGCTCAAAAGCCTTTTTTTAATTACCTTCTTCCAATTCAGAAAAAAAATTGAAACCCAAAATAACCTCCCTTGCAACTCATTAAAAATATTAGAAATAAAACTGTACTTTTTTCCAATTCAGAAAAAAAGATCGAAAATAAAAATGTGCCGAATAAAAATGCTGAAAAGAAAAATTAGTCTCTTCCAATTCAGAAAAGAATTGAAAACCAAAATCTCCTCATTTCCAACTCAATAAAAATGTTTAAAAAAAAATTACCTTTTTCCAATTCAGAAAAAAATTAAAGCTCAAAATTTCCTCCCTCATAAGATAATAAAAATATTAAAAATGAATAATTTCCTTTCCTGTATTTCGGAAAAAATTGCAAATCAAAAATTGTTTTCTTAAACTCAATAAAAATATTGTTTAAAAATGGCCTCTTTAAACTCGGAAAAAATAATCAAAATTGTATTCCTTCCAACTCAATAAACATGCTGAAAAAACGGCGTCTTCCAGTTTAAAAAAAAATAACTAAAATTTCGTCCCTTCCAACTGTACACAAATTTTAAAAATAAAATGATATCCTATTTCCAATTCAGAAAAGTTTGAAAAAATACCCCTCTTCAAATTCATAAAATTTGAAAACTAAAGTTTCCTCATTTTCAACTCAATAACAGTTTAAATAAATTTAAATAATAAAAATAAAAGTTTCTTTCTTTAAACTCAATAAAAAGGTTAAAAATACCAAATTTATCAGCCTTCAACTGAATAAAAATGTAAAAAAAAATTCCTCTTACAATTCGGAAAAAATTTAAATACCAAAGTTTGGTCCCTTTCTTTTAAAAATGGAATTATTTTAATTTTGAGTCGTTTCAAATTAATAAATGTCCAATTGTTCTTATTTATACAACCAAATTTACAAAATTTCACTTAGAAATTAAAAATGTTAAAAATAGAACAATTACAACTGTAACGATTACATTTTTAATTTAGCACTTTGAAATTTTAACGATTCAGGGCTTTCTATGTATTTGAATAAAAATCATAAAAACAAAAAAGAACCCCTTCCGATTCTGAAAAGAAAAATAAAAATCCAAATTTTCTCTATTCCAATTTAATAAAAACGTCAAAAATAACAAATTATTCTTCTTCAAATTCATAAAATATTCAAAACCAAAATTTTTTCCTTTTCAAGTCGATCAAAATCTTTAAGATACAAAATGTCTATCTGCCAGTTAAATTAAAATTAAAATTTCTGCACAAGGACATAAAAAAGTTCCTCCTGCAATTTGGAAAAAAATAAATACCTAAATTTTTTTTGTCCCTTTCTCCTAAAAATATAATTGTAAAACACAAACCTCTTTTTTATGCATAAATCCTTTTAAGCTGAATCATTTTTATTTAAGTCTTTTCAAATTAATAATTGTCCAATTCTTATTTATACAAAAAATTCAAAATTTTCACTCACTAATTAAAAATGTTAAAAATTGAAACATTAAAATTCATAAATTATAGAAAATCCAAATATCCTCCTTTTCAACTCAATGCAAAAATTTAAAAATAAAATGTTAAGATAATAAATCTTGAAAATACCAAATCACCCGCCCCCTTAAGTTAAATAAAAATGTAAAAAACAATTCCTCTTACCGTTAAGAAAAAAATTAAATACCAAAATTTCTTCCTTTTCATTTTGAAATTATATTAAAAATTGTTATTTTTTTAATTAAAAATTTACAAATGGAATGAGTTAAAAATATAATATTTTAGGCTGAAACAATACTTGAACAGAATTGGGAATTGGATAAGGCGTTTAATTCCGAATCTATTAATTTGAAATTATTTCAACAATTTAAAATAGTTTATAAATTTTCATTCTCTCTTTCAAAATAAAAATAAAATTAAAATTAAAATAAAAAACAATTCAATTTTCAACTTTATAACCTGTAAATTGTTTAATTTTGAACAGATTCAGAATCGACTTGTAAAATCAACTATTGCTCAAATTTCAACACTCGAACTACAGTTAATTAAAAAAAATCATGAATTAATTTACATTTATGATTCATCAACTTGAAATATTTTGTATTAGAAATTTTCATCCCTTGGGTAGAAATTTTTTTTTTAAAATAAACTATTTTGATTAAATTATGTTTTTGTTCATTAAAAATTGATTAATTGAAAATTTAACTTGTTCAAAAATTCACCTCTTTCAGTTTAAGAATGAACCGTTTGGATCAAAATTCATGGATTTTATTCCAAATTCATCTCTTTTGGCTGAAAATTAATATTTTTGGTTGAAAAATCAGTTCCAGGTTGAAAATTTAACTATTTTTTTTCTAATTCCTTTTTATTTTCTTGAAAATTGATATTTTTAGTTTAAATTTTAACTATGAGTTTGAAAATTTCATTTTTTTTCTAGAAAATTATGCTTCTTGTTTGCAGATTCATTTATTTTGGTTCAAAATTAATGTCGCTGGTTGAAAATTTAACCACTTACCTAAAAAAAAAATTTCATTCAATATTAATTTTTTAGTTGAAAATTTGACTTTTTGGTAGAAAATTAATCTTCTTACTATTTCATTTTTGGTTACAATTTTTTTACTTGCAAATTCATTCATTTCGATGAAATACAGTATTTTATTTAAGATTTGTCTTTTTTGTTTAAGTTCAACTGTTTTTTTTTCAATATTAGAATCTTTTTCGTTGGAATATCAAATATTTAATTTTTCTTTGAAAATTTGACTATTCTGTTGAAAAATTCCCTTTTTTTGTTATTAAAAATTAATTTTTTTAACTGAAAATTTAACTTTTCCATTTTTAGTTAAAAATTTTTTCTTTGATAATTGAAAATTTGCTTCTTTTGTTGCAAATTGTATATATTATTTGAAAAATATTTTCGCTCGTTTCTTCTGAAAATTATTTGATCAGTAATCAAAGAAATTTAATATCAGGATTTAATATATTCTTAGAAATTCAATTTTTTTATCTGGAAATTTGTCTATTTAATTTTTGGCTATTTCTTATTTATTAAATTTCAATTTCCGAATTATACATTGTAAACTACATGATTCCATAATTGGAAAAATAAACAATTGAACTCAATACCTTAAAAAAGTTGAAATCGAACTTCTTTAAAATAATTGCAGTTTATCAGGTCCTCTTAAATTTATGATATTTCAAGTGATTTGATAAGGTTTTCTTCGAAAAATTTGTAAGATTCCAGGCAAAAAAATAAATTTACTATCATTTCCTGGGGTTTCGGTCCAATCCGGATATCCAAGATTAAAAATTGGAAGACAAAAATCTCAAAGCATCCAAAATTATCAATTATCAATTCACCTTTCGATGGTTTTGCATCTTGAGCACAAATTTTCCATTGGCTTGGAAAATTTTGTATTTGTAAAAATAGCATCGTCTACTTTATCAGGCAGCGGTTGATGCTGAAGATTGTCGGCGTGAAATTTTTTAGCGATTGCAAATCTATCATTGCAGGAATCAGATCGTTCTGGAATTGATTCTGGGGGTTTTCCCGACAATCTTTCGGATCGTTCCTCCTCCCCGGGCACGAATTTTTTTAGAGAAGTCAGTTTTAAGTTTCCACTTATGTATTTTGGAAGAGGACAAACGTGTTCTCCCAAATCGAATGATGCTGTTAATTTTCCCGGGCAGTGTGAACAACATTTCTGGCGAGGCTTCATGACAAACTGGTCAACCAATTCCGATTGTCCTGAATCTAAAAAAAAAAAACAGAAATGCATAATTTTGAAATAAAATACAGCATTTAAAAATGAAATGATTCGAGTAGAAGTTAAAGCAGAATTATGAGATGACAATTTATAAATATTCCAAGCAAAGATTTTTGTTATGAACATTCAAAATTAAAAGGCTTTAAAAATTGAATGAGCTCAAGAAATTTTTCTGTTTATAAATAACAATTCCTTTAATTAATTTAAGGTCTCGCACTCTTCAGAATAGTGTCAACGCATTTGGAAAAAATAGCGTCTAATATTCCTTTCTTTAAAAAAAAACTCGGTTTAATTTTCAACTTAAATCATCTAAATTTTCAAGATCTTCGCTAATCGTGAATAGCGATTGAAACAAATTGTTGATTAAAAATTCAACTTCATAGTCTTTTTTAAATATTTTCTTAACTGAACATCTACTATTTCATTTTTAGTTGAACATCATCTTCATTACTTAATGAATACTTCAACTGTTTTTTTATGTTGAAAATTCATGCATTTTGTTAGAAATTAATTTTTTGATCAAAAATCATTCTTCTTGGTTCGATATTCATTGTTGGTTAAAAATTAGTTTCGCTTGTAGAGAATTATTTTTTAACTAAAAATATAAATATTCCTTTTTTTGTCGGAATGGCTTTTTATAGATATTTAATCTTTTTGAAAGAAAATTCATTTGTTTGGTTGGGAATCTAACTATTTCATTCAAAATTTATTGGAATTGCTTAAAAACTTATTGCTCTAACTAAAAATTTAGCTATTCTATTTTTTGATGAAAATTGTTCTTTTTCGATTGAAAATTCATCTGTTTTTTTAATTTTCTTTTTTTGATAGAAGATTAACCTTTTTGGTTGCAAATTTAACTATTAGGTTGCAAATTTCATTAAAAATTAAAATATTCGGTTAAAACTTCTTGTATTTTGTTAAAAAATATTTTTTTTAGAAAATGAACCTCTGGTTGAAATTTCATTTTTTTAGGCTGAACATTTTTTCTTTATTGAAAATTAATTTTTTGACTAAAAATTTAAGTATCCCATTTTCCGTTGATTTTTTTTAATAGACATTTAATATTTTTGGTAGAAAATTCATTTGTTTGATTGAAATTTAAACTATTTCGATGGAAATTTATTTTAATTATTTTAAACTTATTTCTCTAACTGCAAATTAAACTATTCTATTTAAAAGAAAAGGTTTTTTAGTTAAAAACTCATCTATTTTGTTGGAAATTTATCATTTTTGGTAGAAAATTATTCTTTCTGGTTGAAAATTCCATTATAAATTAAAATATTTGGTAAAAAAGTAATGTATATTTTGTTAAAATTTATTCTTTTTTGGCAGAAAATTAACCTTCGTTGTCGAAAATTTAACTATTAGGTTGAACATTTCATTAAAAATTAAAATATTTCGTTAAAAATGCCTGATACACAATTAATATTTTTGGTAGAAAATTCATTTGTTTCTTAGAGAATCTAACTACAATTTTATTGAAAATTTATTTCAATTGCTTAAAAACTTATTTCTCCATTTAAAATTTTTACTATTCTACTTTTTGTCGAAAATACATCTTTTTTAGTTAAAAATTTATCCGTTTTGTTAAAAATGTGTTGTTTTTTTTTGGTAGAGAATGAACCCATTTAGTTGAAAATTCAACCATTAGGTTGAAAATTCTGTTAAAAATTAAAATATTTGATTGTAAATTCATGTATTTTGTTAAAAATTCTTCTTTTTGGTATAAAATTAACCTGTTTGGTTGAAATTTAATTTTTTTTATTAAAAATTAATTTTTTAACTAAAAATGTAACTATCCCATGTCTTGTTGAAATTTTTGTTTGGTATATGTACGTTTAATATTTTTGTTAGGAAAATCATTTGTTTGGTAGAAAATTTACCTTTTTCTTTGAAAACTTCTTTGAATTTTTAGAGACTCTGTTAGGAATCCTTTGAAGTATTTAAAAAGTTATAATATATCTTTAAATTTCTTTAAAAAATTTGAAGAATTTAATTTTCGAAATTCTCTAAAATCCCTTGGAATCTTTTAAAATACTCTATAGGCTTTGAAACCTTACATCATATTTTTAAATCTTTTAAACTCCTTTGAATCGGTTGAAATCTTTTAAATCTCGTGACAATTTTATAAACCCCTTGAAATATTTTGAAATGTTTGAAACCTCTTGAAATATTCTGAAGTCTCCAAAATATAAAAATCTTTTGAAATCCTCTAAAATCCATTGGAATCTTATAAAATACTCTAAAAGCTTTGAACCCATAAAAAATATTTTCAAATTTCTCAATCCTTTAAAAACATTTGAAATTGGTTGAAATCTGTTATATCTTGCGCAAATTTTAGAAATCTTTTGAAATGTTCTGAAATATTTTGAACTTGCGATTTTTGAGATCTTGGATATGATATTTGGCCAATCTAACGTAGAAATTCGAAAATACATTTTTTTTATAAATAGTGACAAATAGTGTCATCGCTCAAAAAGTGTTAAATAATGTCCATAGTGTCTCGAGTCCGAGCCCTGTAATTTTGAACACTAAAGAACAAACAAAACAATTGTAAATTTACCTGAAGGTGTCCATCAACGAAGAATTTAATTTTTTGAGAAAAAAATGAGTACATTTTAATTAAAAATTTGAATTTTTTTCTAAAGAATTTTGTATTCCATTATGGATAGTGAAGAGGGAACTGATACTATCGGAATGTGCCTTCCACGAGTTCGAAATTCGCGTGGAGAAATATATATAGGTTGTTTACTTGACAAC
>JAWWLR010000127.1:33945642-33956159 GCA_035041075.1 Acraspis erinacei
GCGACCAGGGGCCCTCACACTCCTCGAAAAATATTTTATATCCCGTTCTACGATGCGGCGGTTCAATTGTTCATTTGAAATCATTTAGATCTTTTGAAATCATCTCAAATTTCTTGACAAATTTTTTCTTTGTTTAAAACATTTGAAATGTTCTGCAATCCTTGCAATGTTCGTGAAAATGATGAAATCTTAGTGAATCCGTTGAATTTTATATGAATTTTTCGAAATCTTTATGAAATCTTTGAAATCTTTGTAAAATCTTTCTTTAATCTTTTAAATACTTTTAAAATTGTTGTACAATTTTTGAAATCCTTGCAATCTTTGAATTCTTTGTGACTTTTTCGAAATATTTGAAGCATTTTTGAAATATTTCGTTAATCTTTATTGTAAAAAAAATTTGTGCTCGTTTGAAATCATTGAAATATTCTGAAATCTTTTCAAATTTCTTGAAAATTTTTGAAATTGTTTAAAACCTTTGAAATTTTCTGAAATCCTTGAAATTTTGTGAAAATTGTGAAGTCTTAGTGAATCCGTTGAATTCTTTGTGATTTTTTCGAAATCTTTGAAATATTTTTGAAATCTTTCTTTAAACTTTTGAAATCTTTTAAAACTTTTGTAAAATTTGTGAAATCCTCGAAATTTTTGAATTATTTGTGAATTTTTCAAAATCTTTATGAAATCTTTGAAGCATTTGTGAAATCTTTCTTTAATTTTTTTTTGTAAAAAAAACTTTGTGTTCCTTTGAAATCATTAAAATCTTCTCAAATTTCTTGAAAAATTTGGAAATTGTACAAAACCTTTGAAATGTTCTGAAATTTTTGAAATCCTTGCAATTTTTTAAATCCTTGTAAAGATTATGAAACTTTTTTAAATCTTAATGAATTAGTTGAAATCTTTTGTAGTATTTAAAATCTTTGTGAAATCTTTTGTAGTATTTAAAATCTTTGTGAAATCTTGAAATTTCTGTGAAATCTTTTGAAATCTTTTAAGACTTTGGTAAAATTTTTGAAATCTTTGAATAATTTGTGGATTTTTCGAAATCTTTGAAATGTTCGTAAAATTTTTCTTTGATCTTTTAAATTCTTTTAAAACTTGTGTAACATTTTTTAAATTCTTAAAATATTTGAATTCTTTTTTGAATTTTTCGAAATCTTTATGAAATTGTTCAAAACCTTTGAAATGTTCTGAAATCTTTGAAATCCTTGCAATTTCTTTAATCTTTGTAAAAATGATGAAATCTTTTGAAATCTCAGTGAATTCGTTGAAATATTTAGAAGTATTTAAAATCTTTGTGAAATCTTAAAATTTCTGTGAAATCTTTTAAAATTTTTGTAAAATTTTTGAAATCTTTGAATTCTTTGTGAATTTTTCAAAATCTTTATGAAATCTTTGAAATTTTTGTGAAATCTTACTTTAATCTTTTGAATTCTTTTAAAACTTTTTAAAAATTCTGAAATCTTTGAATTCTTTGTGAATTTTTCAAAATCTTTATGAAATCTTTGAAGCATCTGTGAAATATTTATTTAATATTTGTTTGTAAAAAACCTTGTTTTTTTATATCTTTGTGAAAATTATGAAATCTTTTGAAATCTTTCGAAGTATTTAAAATCTTTGTGAAATCTTGAAATTTCTCTGAAATCTTTTGAAATATTATAAAACTTTTGTAAAATGTTTGAAATCTTTAAAATCCTTGAATTCTTTTTGAATTTTTCGAAATATTTATGGAAGCTTGAAACATTTGTGAAATCTTTCTTTAATCTTCGTTTGTTAAAACCTTTGTGTTCGTTTTAAATCATTTAAATCTTTTGAAATCATCTCATCTAAATGTTCTAAAATCTTTGAAATCCTTGAAATTTTTGTGAAAATTATGAAATCTTTCGAAAACTTATAAAACTTTTGTAAAAATGTTTAAAATCTTCCAAATACTTGAATTCTTTGTGAATTTTTCGAAACCTTTTTGAAAGCTTTGAAACATTTGTGAAATCTTTCTTTAATCTTTGTTTTTAAAAATCTTTGTGTTCATTTGAAATCATTTAAATCTTTTGAAATCATCTCAAATTACTTGAAACGTTTTGAAATTGTTTAAAACCTTTGAAATGTTCTGAAATGTTTGAAATCCTTGCAATTTTTTTCATCTTTGTAAAAATTATGAAATCTTATGAAATCCTATTGAATTCGTTGAAATATTTTGAAGTATTTAAAGTATTTGTGAAATCTTGAAATTTCTGTGAAATCTTTGTGAAATCTTTCTTTAATCTTTGTTTGTAAAAACTTTTGTTTTCGTTTAAAATTATTGAAATATTTTACAATCTTCTCAAATTACTTGAAACATTTTGAAATTGTTTAAAACCTTCAAAACCTTCTGAAATTGTTGATATCTTTTAAAACAATTTAATTTTTGAATTCTTTTTAAATACTTATAAGTTCTTCGAAATACTTGTGAAATCCTAAATATTTTGTATTTATTTCAAATTACTGAAATATTTGAAACATTTGATCATTGATATATTTGAAATCTCTGTGAAATCTTTTAAAATATTCTTAACATTTTGAAATAATTTAAAAAGTAAACAGTTGTAAAAAATTCGTCTATTTTGAAAAATATTTCATCTTTTTTTTTTAATATACATTTAGTTGAACAAAATTTATTTTATGGTTGATGATTTTAATTTTGCAGTTTTTTGCAGATTTTCTTTTCTCAAAATTTTCATTAATTTAAACAGATACTTAGATATTAGTTAAAAAAAATTTTTAATTACGTAAAATTTGAAAATATTTCAAAAAACTGAAAAAAAAATGTAGGTTTTTGAACATTTCGAGATATTTAAAAAAATTTCAAAGCGCCAGAAAGTCCTGAATGTATTTAAACTGATTAAAATTTTTCCTAAAATTTTTATAAAATCCTGTAACATAAAAAAATGCGTAACTTTTCTAGATACTTTTTCGGCGTCTTAAATCTCGATTTTGTTTCTAATTTTCTTGAGAAACAGAGGAAAAAAATATATTTGTATAACCTTAAAGCAAATAAACACAGAAGATTAAAAAATAAATGTTTTATTTTGTATTAAAAATTATTTTTCCCTCCAAAATATAATACGCCAAGATTTCTCTTGTTTCATAACTGAAAGATCTTTTTTAGACGAAAATTCATCTTCTTGATTCCAATTTTTTCTCTTTTGGTAGAAATTTAATATTTTTTTAAATTAAAATTGCAACGTTTTAGATTAAAATTAAAATACTTTTTTGCTTGTGGATGCAAATATACTGTTCAAAATTTGTCCTCTTTATGAATTCAACTATGTTAGAAATGAAAGTATTAATTATTTAATTATAATTTTAATTAATTATCATTTTAAATAATTTTAGATTGATATTTGAAATATTTTCATTTTTCTTTGAAAATTCGCCATTTTGGTAGAAGATTCGTCTTTTTTGGTACAAAATTAACTTTTTTGTTGAAAATTCATATTTTCGGGTAAAAAATTAAACTGGTTTGTAGAAAATTCGTCTCCTTTTGGAAAACATTTAATCTATTTTTATTAGAAATACAAGTGGTTAAAAATTAGTATTTTTTGGTTGAGGATTAAACTATTTTGTTGAAAATTTGTCGTTTTGGATGAATTCAACGTCAACAAATAAATTTTTTAAATCTTCAAAAAGTAGGGCATCATTTGTTCGTTAAAAAAGAAATTTCCGAATCAAGGTTTTAGAAAATCTAAAAAAAAAGGATTACAAAAAGAAAAAAATACTTACGCTTGACATTCTTCAGATATGGAAATATCTTCCAGAAAATTAATTGGTTTGTGCGAATAATCCTCAGTGTTGTTTGAAGGTACGTTATACTTTTCTGCGTTTTCAGCATTCTCCATCCATTCTTCATCTTGATTATTTTTCAGAAGTTGATCTCCTTTTCGAGAATTATCCAAAAAATTATCGCTTTCACTACTTTCCTGATTTATAGCTACAGGCGAACCATCTTGTATTTTAAAAACTACAACGTGATCTGAAAAAAATGTCTAATATAAAAATACAAAAATATTTTAGTAAAGTTAATTTATTAAAACATGTTCAGACCTCGGACTAATTTTAGAAGTTCAAAATACTATCAATATCAGCACAAATTTTAAAAAATAGTAGCCAAATTCATGCTAGTTTTAAATATTAAATCAAGGGGTGCGGTTTTTTCTAAATTTAGATTACCTTTTTATATTACCATCATTTTGAATAATTTAATGACAATCTTTAAACTCATTTTTCAAGAAAATAATCATTTTATTTTCATTGTTTCATATTTTTCTGTGAGTAACTTTTTAAAAGTTTTATTTTAAAAGTGGCACTGCTTTGAACTCAATAATTTTTTTTCAATTACCCTCCAGCTTTTCAGAAGAAGATTAAAAATAAAAATATCCTCCGTTCAACTCAATTCAAATGCTAAACAGAAAAATTTGCCGCTTTCAATTCAGGAAAAAAAATATTCTAAATCTCGCCGCTATGAATAAAAATCTTAAAAATAATAAATTTTCTTCCTACAATTAATAAAAAAATTAGCATCTTTCTCCCTTTCAACGCAATATAAATAAAAAATGTATCTCTTCTAATTTAGAAGAAATAAATAAAAACACTTGCCTTAAAAAATTAAATACTCAAGTTTCTTCCCTTTCTTTTAAAATTATAATTAATAAATTCAAACTTTTTTCATACATAAATCCTTTCAAGTTAAATTATTTTGATTCTAAGTTTATTCAAATTATGAATTGATAATTTCTTATTTATAAATCAAAATTCAAAATTTCAGTTACAAATTAGTTTGTTTTTTAATGGAACAATCATCTGGAACTGCATTTTAAAATTCTTTTAATAGAAAATGTACCACGATTTAAAAATGAAGACTTGAAATTGAAAATTAGCAAAATAAAAAATTTTAGAATTAGGCATTCTAAACTAAATGATTTAATAATTGAGAAAGTTAACAATTGAACTTAAAATAAAAAAAAAAAATGAAATCCAACTGAAAAGATTTTTCTTCTAACAATGTTTTCAAAGTTGATTATTTTTTGGTTCAAAATTGAAATATTTTGTTGAAAATTTGTCTTTTTGGCTTGAAAATTCGACCATTTCATTACAATTCTTTAAAACATTCTTAACACTGTTTTGTAGAAAAATTGTATTTTTGTCTCGAGAATTCAACAATTTAGTAGAAAACCCGTTTTTTTATTTAAAAATAATGCAATTAAAGTAAAATTTAACTACTCCATTTTTTTTAAATTTACTTTTTTGTTTTAAAAATTTAACTATATAGCTAACAAATATAGAAACTATTCTTTCGTTGAACGTTAATTAAAATGATGAATCTTCAACCAATAAAATTAATTTTTAACAAAAGAGAATAACTTTAAACCAAGTAATTTTATTTTAAACCTAAAATCAGAGTTTTCAACGAATATTATAAAGATTTGACTGTAATACTTAAATTTTTAACCGTAAAGATTAATTTTCAACCATAAAGATTAGTTTTGTACAAAAAAAAACTAATTTTTCACGAACATCGTAAATTTTCAAACTACTTTACTGAAAACTCATATTTCCTGGCTAAAGAAATAAATTACTTTTTGAAAATTCAATCGTATTATCTAAAATTTTATTTTTTGGCTTCCAAATTTTACTATTTGGTTAAATGTTCAACTATTTTCGTAAAAATTTAATTATTTTATTCAAAATTCCACTATTTTGTTACAAAGTAAATTATTTTATAGAAAACTCAAGAATTTTTTAAAAATAAATATATTTTTAAATTCAACAGTTTTATTGTATTTTCGACCAAATAAGATTACATTAACGAAACAGATGAATACCCAAAAAAATAATTTAATTTTTAACATTCTATTTGATTTTTCAACAAAATAATTAAATTTTTAACGTTGTAGTTGAATTTTAAACAAAATAGTTAAACCTTTAATGCACTAGTTGATTTTTCGACAAAAACATTAAAATTTTAAGAAAATAGTGGAGTTTTTAACAAAATAATTAAATTTTTACACAAATAGTTAAACACTTAACCAAATAGTAAAATTTTTAGACCAAAAAAGCGAATTTTTGATCAAACAATTGAATTTCTAACAAGGAAGTTAATTTTTTATCCAAAAAGGGTAAATTTTCAACTAAAAATAGAATGGTTACTTTTCTGTTAAGAATCTGATTCTAAGAAAAAGGGGATTTCAAAGCGTCCCAAAGCGCAAAAACAGTTAAAAATATGGGAAACATTTACATTTAGAAAAAAAGAAGTAATCTTTTTATAAGAAATTGTATAGTTTTTAAATAATGTTAAATGATTTTTTAAAAAGATTTCTGTCATCAAAGAATAATTGTTTTAAATTGCATATACTTAATTAGCTCGTTGAAAATACATTACTGATATAAAAAAAAAACAAGAAAGCATAACATTGGTTAAAATAATAATTTTTATGTGTATTAAAAATAATACACGTTTGTGAGCTTAAAATATTTTAAACTGGCACTAAACGAAAGCGCGCGAACCGCGTGATCGCTTTCTTAAATTTTTTATTTTACAAAAATAAAAACAAATTATTTAAAAATATGCCATGATAAATTTTTAAATATTAACAGCTCTTCAGATTTTTGAAAGGAAATCACCTGAGATTCTTTGGAATGTTAGGAAATCGTGAAAATTTATTAAAAAATGTAGAAATCATTTGAAATTTGGGATCCATAAATATTGCTCCAACTATAATTTAAAATATATATTATAATTATGTTTCAGTAATAAATTATTTCCAATATAAATGAATAAAAAAGCACTTTTTCTGGTTCACTTGAACGTTCAGAACTTCAAAAGCATAAAACATAGAATTTTCAGGAATTAATGACACAATTAACGAATGTTAAGAGTAATATTTTTTGTATGAATATTTGGCAATTATTTAGGTAATTTTCATTTGTTTAAACCATTTTTTTTCTTGTAAATCGTGAAAAAAATTATTTTCTAGAATTAATGAGGTAGTTAATGAATATAAAGAGTGACATTTTTTGTGAAACGTAGTTTACAATTATTTAAACATTAACAAACACTTGCTCATTTTCATAGAAAACATGGAGAGAATTCTGGGTTTTCTTCGAATATAATTTAACAATTTTCTTGAAAAGACATCCTATTTGGTTGCAAATTCAACTGTTTTCTTAAAAACTCGCTTTTTTGTGTTCAAAATTGAGATTTTTTCATAAAAAATTAACCTTTTGTTTAAAAATCATATTTTGGTGCTGATAAGTTAACTGAAATATTTTTTGGATGAAAACTATTTTTTTCTGCATTTTTTTTCAATTTAAAAGTCCACCTTTTTCAGAATAAATATTGCAACTATTTGCTATAAAATTTACTTTTTGTTTTTAATTCCTATTTTTTGCTTAAAAGGCAATCGAAATATTTTGAGATGAAAATTCAACTTTTTTATTTAAAAAATCACCGTTTTTAGTAGAATTTTCATTTTTTTACAAAAATACAATTGCTTTGTTGGGAATTCAACAATTTTGTTGAATTCATACTTTTGGGTTGAAAATTCTGCTGTTTTATTGAAAATTTAACCTTCTTTTTAGAAAATTTCCCTTTTTTAAATTTAATATTTTGGCATTGAAAAAATAACTGAAATATTTTCTGGATGAAAATTTAACTTTTTTTGAGATATTTTAAAATTAAAAATTCATCTGTTTTAAGCGAAGCAGCATCTTTCTTGGATAAAAGGCAACTGTTTGGTTGTATATTATGTGTATAAAATATAATATAAAAAAATGTGTAGTTTTTTTATTAAAAACTTATTTGTTATAGTAAAAATTGCACCTTTCTTGGATAAAAATCCTTTTTGGTTAAAATATCGTCTTTTTGGATTAAGAATTCAATTTTGTTCGCAGAAACTTATTTCCTGTATAAAATTTATATTTTTTAACAGAAAATTCAATTATATTTAAAAAAATTTATCCTTTTGATTCAAAAATTTGAATTGATTTGGTAGAAATATATATTTTTTTATGAAAATGCAATTTTTTGGTTAAAAATATTCTTCTTTGCTTGAGTATGCAACTGCTTTGTTTGAATCACTTTGTTAAGAAATAGTTTTTTTTAGGATTTATATTTTTAGTTGAAAATGCTTCTCTTTGGTTCAAAGTTGAACTAATTTCTTAAAAAATAATCTTTTTTAATTTATAATTTAACTACTTGGGTAAAATTCTAAAAGCCTTTTTTGTTTAAAATTAATTTTTTAACTGAAACTGAAAGTTAAAACTTCTCCTTTTCTGTAAAAAAAAATAGTTTTCTTGGTTTCAAATTTCTTGTTTTTTGTGTAAAAATGGTTCAGTTTCGTGGAAAATTAATGTTTTGCTAAAACGTCATATTTTGGTTTCAAAATTCAATTTTTTAAGGGAAAATTCGTCTTTTGGCTTGAAGGTTCAATAATTTCGATGAAATTTTATTTCTGTCTAGAGTGAAAAATAATTATTTATTTAAAATCAAATTATTTTGTTAAGTAGACATCTTTTATAGTAGAAAATACATTTTTTTCTTTGAAATAAATTAATAAATTTTAAATTTGTATCTGAAATACTATTTTATCCCACCTATAAAGAAAGAAATTAGAGATCCGTTACGTAATATACATACGGCCCCTAAACTATAAAAATGTATAAAATGTTGATTAATTTATATTGGAAATAATATATTTACTAAAACAAAATTACAATATATTTCTTTCTGTACTTGGAACAATATTTACGGATGAAATAGAATCGGGAAAAAATATTTCGTTCTTCTGTACGTTCAAAATTTCAGATTAAAAATCGGATGACCCTTACCAATAAAATGTCCGAATTTCGTTCCCACTTTCGTCTTCACAAATTGAGAGCCGCCCATTACGAAATTGAGTGCCGGCAAAAGTGGAAAAGTCCTCGAATTATACTGAATCCAATCAAAGAAATTGTCAGGATTATTTTCCAAGGGACAAGGCCCTTCAAATCCTAAATGAATGGTTTTGACAATTTGATAAAGCTTCACAATACGGCTCTTCGTTTCAGGAGTCATAAGCTCAGTATAGGTATTTTGTGCGAAAACCCTGCCTATTAATTTTGCAGAGTAACAGTCGAGGATTGTCAGATTGTGGACCAATTCTGTGAGTTTTTCAAAAGTTGGAACGAACTTGTTGGACAGAATTAGTTCCCGAATTGTGTCCCAGAATACGGGCTTGTAGTCACTCATCGCCATGGCTGAGACGAAGGGCGTTAAATGTTTTGGATCTGCATTTATGATTAAATCTTGTTGCTCGAAACATTTCGTTGCGAGATAATCTAAAAGTGGAGCTTGATCGTGACCTATTCTTACTAATTTTCTCAGCGCTTCGGCTCCTTCTTCGAAACTCAGGTCTTCTTCTATTATTACGGAATTCACGAGAGCGTCGACCAGGTGCTCGTTATAAAATGGCTTTGTTCTGTTGAAAATATGTCATTATTTATTAATAAAAAAATTGCGCCGTACAAATTTCCTCATATTTTTATTTCCTGTTTTTTTCTGTTATTTAATTTTTCCAGTCATGGCCCATTAACAAACTGCGTACTATTTGTTTAAAAGTTCAACTGTTTGTTTGAAAACTCAATTATTTTCTTAAAAGTTTGCTGAAAATTCAACTATATCGTTAAAAATTTAATTATATTGTTGAAAATTCAACTATTGCGTTAAAGGTTTAATTATTTTGTTGAAAATTCAACTATTTTCTTGAAATTTTAGTTCTTTTGTTCAAAACTTAACTATTACGCTCAACATGTAATTATTTTGCGGAATATTCAACTATTTTGTTAAAAGTTTAATTATTTTGTAGAAAATTCAAATATTGGGTTAAATACTTTTTTTGTGCAAATGTTTTATTGAAAAATCGACGTTTTTTTATTGAAAATTCATCGGTCCTTGATAAAGAATTACCTTCTTTTTTGAAAATTCAATTATATTATAAAAAATTCGCCTTTTTGGCTTAAAAATTTTACTATTTGGTTAAATGTTAAACTATTTGCGTAAAAATGTATTTATCTTGTTAAAAATTCGACTATTTTCTTAAAAGTTTAATTATTTTGTTTAAAAATCAACTATTGCATTAAAAATATAATTATTTTGTTGAAAATTCGAATATTTGGTTAAAATATATTTTTTTAATTCAACTATTTTATTGAAAAATTGATTTTTTTATTTAAAACTCATCTCTCCTGGCTAAAGAAATAAATTACTTTTTAAAAATTCAATTTTATTATCAAAAATTCCCTTTTTCTGGCTTCGAAATTTTACTATTTGGTTAAATGTTCAACTTTTTTCGTAAAAATTTAATTATTTATATATATATATATATATATATATATATATTCGTAAAAATTTAATTAAATATATATATTATAATTATTAATGCTTTCCTCAGTTTTTGAAGGGCTTCGACGCAATGTTGGCCACTTAAAAAATCTTGATTCTTTTCCAAGTA
>JAWWLR010000127.1:33962417-33977468 GCA_035041075.1 Acraspis erinacei
AAATTCATACAGATCGGTAAAAATTTAATTATTTTGTGACAAATTCAACCATTTCGTCAAAGTAATATTATTCGGTCAAAAATTTTGAAGAATAGAAAGGAAAATCAGATTAAAAATCTTCTACACTTAGGATATTTTCAAATTTTTAACAATTATAAATACATTTTGTTTTAATCAGAGAGCTGAAATAATAAAATTAAGAAAAATAATAATAATATATTATCGTCCGTCCATAACTAACTTTTCGCGTATCCTTTTTGAGAGAAAATTTGAAGACTTGGTTGAAAATATATATTTGTAGGTTAAAAATTCAACTATTTCGTTCAAAATTTAATTTTCTTGTTGGGATTTCATCTGTATTGTCAAAAAATTAATTATTTTGTTAAAAATTCAATTATTTTGTGTAAGTCATCTTTTTGGCCGAAAATTCAACCGATTTGTTGAAAATTGATCCTTTTGGATTGATCATTCATCTTTAATTAAAGAAAATTTAACTTTCTTCTTGGAAATTCAATTTTATCATAAAAAATGCGTTTTTTTTGGCTTTAGAATTTTATTATTTGGTTAAATGTTCAAATATTTGTTTAGAAATGCAGTTATTTTGTTGAAAATTAAACCATATTGTTAAAACTTTCATTATTTTGTTGAAAATTCCACTTTTTTGTTAAAAATTCAATTATTTTGTAAAAAATTTAACTATTTGATTAAAAAATTTAATTATTTTGTGCGGAATTGAACTATTTTATCAAAGTAATCTTATTTTGTCGAAAATTCAACTGTTTTATTTAAAAAAAATGTCCATTGGGGTTGAAAATTATATAATTAACTATTTAGTTGAAGTCATTTTTTGTCAGAAATTCAACTGTTTCATAGAAAAATCGTCATTTTTAATTTAAAATTCATCTTTCTTGGTTAAGAAATTAACTTTCTTGTTAAAAATGTAATTCTATTATCAAAAATTGGTATTTTTTGGCTTGAAAACTATACTAATTGCATAATCTTTCAACTCTTTGTTCAAAAATTGAATTATATTGTTGAAAATTCCACTAATTTGTTAAAAGTTTAAATATTTTGTTGAAAATTCAACTATATCGTTCAAAATATAATTATTTTGTGAAAAAATTCAACCATTTCGTCAAAGTAATCATATTCGGTCGACAATTTTGAAGAATCGAAAGGTAAACCACAATGAAAAACTTCTACACTTAGGATATTGTAAAATTTCAAAAATTTTAAATAAATTTGTTTGAAATCAGAGAGCAGAAATGATAAAATTAAAAAAAATTCTAGACTTAGTAAATTATATCTATTAAAATATTAATATTTTGTTAAAAAATCAATTTCTTTGTCGAACATTCGACTATTTTATAAGTAATTTTTTCTCGAAAATTTATGCTTTTATATTGAATATTCATCTTTTATGAAAAAAATGAACTGTCTTCTTGAAAATTTAATTTATCATAAAAAATCGGCCATTGTGATTGAAAATTCATCTTTGCTGGTTAAAAATTAACTTTCTCGTAGAAATTTCAGCTGTATTATAAAAAATGTGATACTTTTGTTAAAAATTCAACTTAATTTTTAAAAGTTTAATTATTTTGACAAAAAATCAACTATTGCGTTAAAAGTTTTTCTTTTTGCAGAAATGTAAAAATGTATTTAATTATAGATTCAACATGGTATCTACATTATTTGTATTGAAAATCATTTATTCCGAAAATATAGTTTATGGACGGCCCCTTACCGGCAAATGTGGAATTTTAGCAACGAATGTATAAGATCAACTAATAATATAAATAAAAATACCTTTTTTTAGAGTATGACAGAGCGACGTTTGAAAAAAATGCACAGAAGAAGACCTGCATAATACTCTCAAATTATGTAGTGCGACAGACATTTTGATCAAAGTTCTAAGGGATTTATCCATTTTCTAATTATTTACACAAAAGATATCCAGAATGTAAATAAATGAGGAATTCTCATTTTTAGGTTATGTTTAAAAGTTATTCTTAAACGTGAACGTAGCCGGTCAGCTGCCATGCATATTCCATGACGAAAATTAAAAACAAAAATAATTCTCTTTTGTATTTTAATTATTACAGTTTCATATGAAATTTATAATTTAGTATACAAATAATCAAGTTATAATTTGATTTAAGACGTTATTTTGACAGAAACTTTGAGATTAGTATTTCTTTGAGCAACATTTATATTTTAATATTTTTAAATCGAATATCGCGGTTGTTTCTAGGATGCGATTGGTACGCATGCGAAACTTGAGAGCAGCCTGCAGCTACTTTCAGTCTAAGGTATCTGTCAAAGTTCAGAAACTTAAATATATGTGTTATTTTCAGTGATTCTATAAAAAAACAGATAAGCTTTTCGCTATATAATTAATATTTATTTTTAAAAGGATTCCAAAATTATCTAGAAATTTATTTAACTTCAGTTTTTTCTTTGAAATATCAGCGACAAAAAGCGTATTGTAAAAAGTCGATTTTCTGCCATCCTGACAAAAATTCACATCATCCAAAAGATACGGAATTATTCTTACAACGTAAAAGTGCTTTATAAATACTGTTTGATCCTCAACGAAGGCCGGCGTTTTAATATTTTTTCTTCTCAAAAATTGAATTTTTTTTAACATTCTCAAACTCATTTTGAGGTTAGGATTCTGTATTTTGTTGTTTAGTTTTTAATTTCCAGTTCAGTCTTGAAGAAATTTGTTTGAACCGGGAAAATTGATGTATTTTATTAAAAATTAATCTTTTTAGATAGAAAATTAACCTGTTTTGGTTAAAAATTTAACTACTTTGTCGAAAATTCATCTATATGTTGAAAATTTGTCTTTCTTTTTTTGGTAGAAAATTTATATTTTGAGTTGAAAATTGAACTATTTGGTTCAAAATTCCTTTCTTTTGTGTTGAAGATTCATCATTATAGTTAAAAATTTATTTCTTTGGTTAAAACTTCAATTATTTTGTTGACATTTTTATTAGTTCCTGTAAATTCCATTTTTTGTGTGTAATGTGTCTTTTCTTATAGACTTCTTTTTTGAAAATTCATCTGCTCGTTTAAGAATTTAAATGTTTCGTTGATAATTCATGTATATGTTGAAAGCTTATATTTTTGTAGAAAATTGATCTTATGGGTTGAAAATTTAACTGTTTGGTTAAAAATTTGAGTTGAAAATTCAACTTTTGGTTGAAATTTTTAATTTAATTTAAAATTGAAATATTGTTTGCTTGAAATAACAACTACTATATTTTGTGTTAAGACTATGTTTTTTTGGTTAAAAATCAATCTTTTTTTGATTCAGCTTTTTAAAATTTTTGTTTAAATTCGTTTTTTTCTATTTCGAAATTAATTTTTTTTAACTGAAAAATTAACTATTCCGTTTTTGTTTGAATTTTGATCTTTTTTATTTTAAAATGGAACTATTTGTTTCGAAATTTATTTTCTTGAAAAATCGTTCTCTCCTGGTTGGAAATAAAAATTTTTAACTGAAAATTTGACTTCCATTTGTAGTTCAAAATAGATATTTTGATAGAATTTTTGGTTTTTTTATTTAAACGTAAAATATTTTTTGGTTGAAATATCAACTAATTATTACATTTGTGGTTCAGAATCCACTATTAATTTTTTGGTTGAAAATTTATTTATTTTGTCGAAAATTCTACTTTTTTGTTGAAAATTAACTTTTTCTTGAAAATTGATATTGCCGTATTAAAAATTTAACTGTTTTGTAAAAAAATCGTCTTTTCCTCTTGGAACTTCAAAAATTTGTTTGCATTTTTTCGTTTCTTTCTTAAATGAATAATCTTTCTTGATGATGATTCTTCTCTGGTGGAAAATTTAAAAATTTTGTTGAAACTTCTTTTTTTGTCGTTGTAAATTACCGTTTTTGTTGAAAATTCAACTGTTTTAGTAGAAAATCCGTGTTTTTTAGTTGAAACATCAACTATTAAATTGTTTTTTTAGAAGTAGTATTTTTTATTGAGTATTTATATTTTTATTTGATTGTTTTGTAGAAAAATGAAATAATTTGATCTTTTTGGAATAAAGATTTAGCTATTTGGCAGAAACATCAACTATTGGTTTGAAAATAAACTTTTTTGTTGAAAATTAATATTGCCGTGTTAAAAATTTAACTGTTTTAAAAATGCATCTTTTTGACTTAAAAATTCAACAGTTTGATTGAACTTTTTGTTCTTTCTTAACTGAAAAATCTTTCTTGTTTTCTTTCTTTCTTTCTTATCTTTTGCTTTAAATATTAGCCCTACATTTTTTTGAGAAATGCTATTTTTTGGTTTAATATATATTTATTTTTTGACGCTTAATTATTTTGTTGAAAATTCGACAATTTTCTCAAAAAGGCATTATTTCTAGTTGAAAATTCAACTGTTTTGTTGTCTTTTTGGGTTTTTTGTAAAAATGCATATTTTTTTGTTTGAAATTTAACTTTTTGGTTCAAAATTTGTTTTATTTGTATTTGAAAACGCAAATATTTTGTTGAAAATTCATGTATTTGTAATTTCTACTTTAATTTTTTGGTCTACATGGTTTAATATGGTAGAAAATTTATCGTGTTGGTTAAAAATAAAACTAGTTTGTTCAAAATTGAAATCTTTTCTCTAAAATTCATCTTTTTCTTTAAAATTTTTTTATTAAAGATAAAGATTGATCATTTTAGTTGAAAATTCATTAGTTTGGTTGAAAATTTAACTATTTAGTTAAAAGTGAGTCTCTTTAATTGGAAATTCAACTGTTTTGTTAAAAATTCATATATTTAATTTAAAAATCGTCTTTCTGGCTAGAAAATTAATTTTCCTGTTTAAAAATTAATCGTCTTGTTTAAAAATCAATTTTTTTGCTTAAAAATTCAAGCATTGCAAATAATTATTGATCACTTTAGTAATTAATTTGTCTTTTTCGTTGAAAATAAAACTATTTGGTTAAAGGTTAAATTAAATTTGTATAACAAATAAATCTGTTTTTTGTGTGTAAAAATATTTTTTTAACTGAAAATTTAACTATTCCATTTTTGGTTGAAAAGTGATATTTCTTATTTAAAAATTCATCTATTTGTTTGAAAATTGAACTTTTTCAATTAAAAATTCAACTCTTTGATTGACAATTAATGTATTATTTTTTAAAAAATTTCCTTTTTGGTAGAATATTAATCCTTTTGGTTGAAAATTTAATTATTTGTTTGAAAATTCATGTATCTTTTTGCCAGTCCAAATTTCTGCGTGAACAGTTAGGAATTTGAAGCGGTTTCAGTTAATTTTTAATATAATACTCACATTATTGTACCTAAAGTTATTATTCGAATTCATGAACATTAAAGACAAATTCATGAAAAGATTAATTATATTTTTGATATTATGTATTTAATTATTAAAATAGTCTATCGTACTAAAATATTTAAGAATATCTTGTCATATTAATTGAATTCCTATAAAATAAAAAGCGACATCATTTTAATAAACTCGCGAAAAATCACACCTGGAAAAAACCTGTAATTGTCACGGAATTTTTTTGCAGGATTTGAATAGAAATCCTGAAAACCCTGTTTGAAATTTTGTTTTAGACTAAACAATCTTTCTTGGTTCAAGATTGATCTCTTGTTTGAATATTTGTTTTTTTTTTATTTTGGATTTTAAAATTTAACGGTAAAATAGGGATTAGATAGAAAAAGGGGGCAGGATTTTCCCTAGTAATTTATGATTTTTAATTTTATCCAAAAAATATAATTTTTCAAAATTTGATTTATTTTTTTAAATTTCCATTATTATTAATTTAATTCAAATTTCTGGAGAAACAGGATTCTTTAAAAAATCCGCAGATTCTTGAGTTTTGAAACTCAAAAAGTTAGTGATTTTTCAAGATTCAAGAAGCACAAACTTGTGCCGAGAGATAAACGAATGATTCCTTGTAGTAAAATAAAAATATATGTATATTTTTAAAATTTTGGGCTCCAAATGTAATCAAAAAGTATTTTTTTAATTTGAATGTCTTCAGATTTTCTTTTCTACAAATCTCTAGAAGATATTCTAGAATTTATATTTCTACTCCTAGGATATAATTTTCTTATTATTTTGAAAGAAAGGAAAGTAATGTTTTTTTGTTGATTCCAGATACATCTTTAATAAACTTTAAAAAAATATATTTACATAGACCTTATAAGGTAACAAAACAAACGTCGTCAATTGTTATAATTTATTTTCACTTATCTGCTGTAAAAAAAACCTTTCAATAATATTAAAAATAACTAGGGATCACATTCCATTTTATAAACAATAAGCAGTGCTGTATCACGCATAATGCGAAGGCGGCACCGTCAAATCCTGAAGAACTTCCAATTGTTCTTCGGTGAATTGCTGAGCATGAACACTCCACCCGTCGTAATGTGTCCGTTTGAAATTGCTTAAAGTCTTTCTAATTGTGGCCTAAAAACATTTTTTCATTTTAAAAAATGTGCCAGCAGCTATTTTAAACTTGGAAAATTAAATACTTACAGGAATAGGTTGAGGATCGTTAAGATGCGATCCCATGTGTTCGAAAATCGAGGGCACATAACTAGGAATATCATAAGGATGCGCTTGAATGAAAGCACAAAGACCTAAAATCCCAGCGTGCCGTGTTCGAATCGCATTTATTTCTACAATATTCGCCCTCTCCAGGGCATCCGGAGCTATTTGGTGCTTTCTCTTTCGTATCCTGGTCTTCGATTTTACTTTAAATTCTTCCTAAAATTACAAGAACAATTTTTTTTAAATTTTAATGCCTAATTATTAATTTACCTTTTTTATTTTCCCGTTTAGATTTTTTTTCATTTTTCAGTCAATGTGATGATAAAAAAAATGAATTCTCAACGAAATAAAAAAAGATACATTTTCAACAAAAAATTGAATAGTTAAATGTTCACTTTAGAAAAATAAATTTTTAACCAAAAAAATTATTAGCTACCTAGAAAATAATAATTTTCAACAAAGTACATTACAAAGTACATTTTTAATCAAATAGTTGAATTTTCAAGTGAAAAAAAATTTTCAAACCTAAATAATTAAATTTTCAGTTATAAAATCAATGTAGAACATCCAAAAGAAAATTTCAACAAAATAATTGAATTTTTAACCAAAGAAATGATTTTTTTAACTAACATGATAAATCTTTAAAAAAAATTAATTTGTAACCAAATAGTTAAATTCTTAACTCAAAAGATCAATTTTCACCAAAAAATTGTAAAATAGATCAATTTTCAACCTATAAGTGTATAAAAAAAAGATAAATTAAAAAAACATAGAATAGATAAATTTTTAGTTTAATGAAATTAATATTAAAAAAATAATAATTTTCAACCAAAAAGATTAATATTCTATCTAGAAAATATTAATTTTGATTAAAAAACATAAACTTTCAACCAAAGTTTGAATTTTTAAAAGAATTTTGAATTAAAGAGTTGAATTTCCAATCAAAAAGATTAATTTTCTATATAAAAAAGATTAATTTTTAATAAAATACATCAATTTTCCCGGTCAAAAAAAATGTTTTCAAGACTGCACTAAAAACTAAAATCTAAACTGAATTAAGTTGATTTCGAAGAATTTAATTGCATTAAAAAATGCAAACAGTTCAGGATTAATTAATAAGAATTCAAGGTGAATTCAAAATAATAATCTCGAAACTTCAAACCTTTGAAACGATACAAAAATCTTAGTTTTTAAAATAAATTATTTAAAAGCCACTAAATTATTATTAAATTTTGTGAAGTTTTATTAAATCTGGCGATATTTCCTGAAATACTGGCAAATATTTAAAAAAAAAACCTTATAATCATTGAAATTCTCGGAAGCTATATAAAATCCCGTGAAATATTTTTTATGATCATAAAACCTTATAGATCCTGTAAAATCATTCCAGATCTTCCAAAATTCTATAAAACGCATGATCCTAAAATATTTCAAACGCTTTGAAATCCCTGCAAATTAATGAAATTAATTAAAAAAATCCTTGGAATCTTCTTAAAATCCCTGAAATATTATTATTAATAAATTCTTTAAAATTCATTAAAATATGATCAAATACAATCAAATTCTATTATGGTATTTCCTAAAATCCTGGAAAATATATTAAAATACTTTAGATACATTTAAAATCCATTAAAATCATTGAACCAATAAGATTAATTTTCTATAAAAAAAAAATATTAATTTTTAATAAAATTCATCAATTTTCAATAAAACTATGAATTTTTAAACGAATTTTCAATCTAATGGTTAAAGTTTCAACTAAATAAATGAACTTCCAAACAAAAATATTAATTTTCTATCTAAAAAAGATTAATTTTTATAAAAATACATACAGTTTCCCGGTAAAAAAAAATTCATGACTCAACTGGATACTAAAACTTAAACAATGTTTAATTCAAACATTTTTTATTAAAATCCTCAACTTTAACACGTTTCAAGTGAGCAATTTTAAATTAAATGATGTTAAACTGCAAAACATTAATTAATTTCAAATTTCTATAAAATGAACAGTTCGAAGGTTTCTGGTTAAAAAATATAAATCCATGATATCATTTGCAATGCTTTAAATGGAAGAATAAATCAAAAAATGTGTAAATATTCAATATTATATCATTCGAAGCAATTAAAGTTGGGAATTAAAAAAATTAAACGATTACAATTTTTGTCAACTAAACATTTTTCAAACTAGAAGTCGAATTATTTTAATTTTGAATCGTTTCAAAGTCTCAGTTCCGCGGAAAATTTTAGAATCATAAAATTCCCGAATCTAAATAATTAAAAAACTGGTTTATAATAAATAAACAAAAATAACAAGTATGTTCATCAAATAAAAATACTTTATTTTATTTATCATTTTTTATTTTATTATTTAGTAATTTCTTACTTGTTTTTGTTTAAATATTATTATTATTATATTATTTTATTCGAATATTTTCTGTTCCAGGAATTTTTCAGTGACTTTGTTGTAAATTATAAGTTTAGATTGATGGTGCAAAATTCGCTGTTTTCGTAGAATTACTCTATTTTTTACTTAAAATTAAAATCTTTTTTGTTTCAAAATTCAACTACTTAATTCAAAGTTGTAATACCTTGCTTAAAAATCATTATTTTGGTTGAAGATTCATCACTTTAGCTCAAATATGATCATTTTTTTCAAAATTAATTGATTTAAATGAAAATTATACTTTATATGGAACTTTACTTATTTTGTAGAAAATAATTTTTTTCTGTGTTGAAAATAATTATTTCTTTATACTGAAAATGCAACTATTCCATTTTTTATTTAAAATCGATTTTTCAGATGAACAGTTGGACATATATCTAGCTGAAAATTCGTCTTTTTAGTTTCAAAATTCATCTGGTGTTGAAATTTCATTTTTCTGATTGAATTACCATGATTTGAGTCGAAAATTCGTCGTTTTTGTAGAATTACACTATTTTTTACTTAAAATTAAAATCTTTTTTTGGATGAAAAATCGAATTAATTGATTACAAATGGAACTACTTTGCTTAAAAGTCATTATATTGGTTGAGGATTCATCACATTTGTTCAAAATTCATTTCTTTAGTTGAAAATTATGTTTTTTCTGGTGAAAAATTAATTTCTTAAAATAAAAATTTAACTAATCCAATTTCGGCTGAAAATTGAACTTTTTTAGTTGAAAATTCATGTATTTGGTTAAAAATTCGTCTTTGGTTAAAAAATCCATATCTTTTGGTAGAATTAAACAGTTTTTTATTTACAATTAAAATATTTTTTTGGTTAAAAATTCAACTACTTAGTTGACAAGTTAACTACTTTGTTTAAAATTCATTATCAAAATTTTAATTGAAAAATCGTTTTTTCTTTGGCTGAACATTAATTTTTTTTCACTGAAAATTTAACTACTCCATTTTCGATTGAAAATGTATCTTTTTTTGTTAAAAATCAAATTATTGGGCTGAAAATTAATTTATTTGATTGAAAAATATTTCTGTTTGTTGAAAATCTTTCTTGGTTGAGGATAGTTGAAGATTCAACTATTTTAACTATTCAATTTTTCAAGTTAAAATTGGTACATTTTTTAAAAATTTTGAACAGATTCAGAACCAGCTTGTAAAATCAATTATTATTCTTTTTTTAATACTGAAACTAAAGTTTAATTTAAAAAATCATTAATTAGTTTATATTTACAGTTCATCAACTACAATAGCATTTTTTATCAAACATTTTGAATTTCAAATGCTTTTAATTTTTTATTATTTCAGGCCTCACAGTCCCTTTAGGATCAAATATAGGGACCAAAGGGTACTTTTTTCGCGCTCGAAGGGTAAAAAATTTAGGATTAATTCATAAGATTTAAAAAAAAATGAAGTTAAATTAGAAAGAATTCAAATAAATACAAATGAATTGGAAAAAATTTTAAAAATCCCATTTATTTCCGTAAAATCGGAACGAATTTAGAGAAATTTGAGGCAAACGAGAGGAAATTCGATGAATTTGACAAGAATTCAAATGCGTTGAAAAAAATTTTAAATATGAAAAAATCAAAAGAATTTCATAAAATGCCTAAGAATTCAAGGTGAGGTTACAAGTCTTCAGGATCAATTGAATAAAAGCTTTTAAAAAACAAAACAAAAAAATCCACTGATTTAACTAGCATTGAATAAATTTAGAAGAATTTAAGTGAATTAAAACAAATTCAAGAGAATTCCAAAAGAATTTAAGAAAATTCAGGGTAAATTAATCAGAATTCGGGATGAATTCCAAACAAATAATTTCAAATCTGTTCAAATCTTTGAAACCATACTAATTTATAACAAAAAAGCGACTAATGACTACAAGAAGGTTCAAATAAATTGGAAATTTTATTTTAAAAAAATCCATTTATATACTTAAAATCCTTCGAAATTTTTGGAATTCGTTTTTAATTTTTTAAAGCTCCTGAAAATGCTGAGATACTAGAAAAAAAACCTTTAAAATATGTAAAATCCTTTGATCATTTTATCAACTGATTTTCGAAGAATTCAACTGAATTAAAAAAAATCAAAACAATCATGGATAAATTAATAAAAATTCCAAGGTGAATTCCAAAAAATAATTTAGAAACTCGTCAAATCTTTCAAACCCTAAGAAATATCATAGTTCCTCAAATAAATTTTTTAAAAACCACTAAATTGTTATTAAATTTCATGAAATTCTATCAAATCTGGCGATATTTCCTGAAATCCTGGAAAATTGATTAAAATACTTTGAAATCTTAAAAAAATGAATAAATGATCTTACCAAGAGAGTTTCTCTATCAGGAATGAAAGCACAATGAAGCAATCCTCCGAGGACTTGGCCCGCTTTTTCTCGAACCTCGAGCCTCTCATCTTCGAGGAGTCGAAGAACTATTTCCTGAACAGTCTCGACCCACTCGTCCTTGCTCAGCAAAATGCTCATATTGTGGAAAACAAAAACTTGGAGAAAATCGAGAGAGGTCGCTCTCACCCACCAGGATGTGTTCCTCGAGGCTTTCAAAATAGCCTCAAAGGCTGCTGGCATATATTTTGGCATTGTCAATCCTCTTGCTAAAATTGCCAGGACGTCGGAACACAAAGACGCTAATTCGTCGTCGTTATCACAGTTTTCCAATTGACACATTATCAGGAAGAATTCGTAGTAACCGGGAAGCACGCTGTACTGCGCTCGATTTATACTGAATATCTGAAAATAATTCAATAATCCAATAAAACTCAAAATAGAATAATATTCGTTTCTTGGATTTGTCTCTAAAATCGATAAATTTGAATAATAATTTAAACAAACTTTTTTTTATCTTCTTAAATTTAACATGCAGTGCATATTTAGGTAAAATTAATCAAGATTTTCGGAACAATTCAATTTACATTCAAAAGAATTCAAATTAATTGGGAAAAATGTTGAAAGATGAAAAAAGTTCCACTGATTTCCCAAAAAGTGGATTGAAGCTAGAGGAATTTAAGATCAAAGAGAAGAATTCAATGAAATTCATAAAAATTCAAGATGAATTTAAAAAAAAATAAAACAATTTGGATCAATTAAATAAAAACTTTTAAAAATTCAAAAAATATTCACTGAATTAAGTAGAATTGAGTGAATTTAGAAGGATTCAAGTAAACTAAAAAAATTCAAGAGAATTCCAAAGAATTCAAGAAGTGACTAATGAGAAATTGAAAAGAGATGAGAAGAATTAGATTAAATTCATAAAAAATATTAAAATCTCTTAAATTATTAAAACTCCTGGAAATCCCTGGAATTTTCTGAAATCTCCTGAAAATGTTTTGGAATATTTTTAACTGCCCTAAAATATTTCAGTCTTTGAAAGCCTTAAAACTAACTGGAATAAATAAAAAAATTATGGTAATTTTTTAAATTTTCCTAAAATATTTCGAATCCTTTGATATCTTTTGAATGCCCTTGAAACCTTTTAAATCCCATGAAATTACTGAAATAAATAATTTTATTGTAATCTTTTATTATAATCCAAATTATTTTAAATCCTTTACACTCCTGCGAAATTTTGTAAAGCTCTTCAAAATGCCACGGAATTTAAAAAAATACATTAAAATATTTCAAATCGTTTGATCCTCAGGACCAATTAAATTAAAACATTTAAAAAATTAGCAGAAAATCAATTAAATAACGTAGAATAAAATAAATTTATAGAAATTCAAGATAATTAAAAAACTCCTAGTGAATTGATAAAATTCAAGAGAATTCCACATCTTTTCAAATATTTAAAACCCTACAAAATAACTCACTTCTCATGAATAAATTCTTTAAAATCAAAATAAAATTACAAATATTTAGCTAAAATAGTTGAATTTCATACGAAAAAAAAGAGGACGTTTAAGCTAACAGAGTTAGATTTTCAATTCAAAAATTGAAAAGTTGAATTAAAAATCGTTTTCAGCTCAAAAAATAATCTTAAGCCAAAAAAAAGAAAACTTTTTAAAAGCATAGTTACATTTTTAACAAAGTGATCAATTTTCGAATCAAATGGTGAATCGTTCTTTTAAATAATGAAAATTTAAAACAAAAAATATAGATTTTTAAATCAAATTGTGAATACTTAACTGGAACATCTGAATTTTCAACGAAACAAAAGGAATTTTTAAATAATAAGATTAACTTTAAACAAGATGAATCATTTGTTACAAACAAGACAATTTTGTCAACAACAGACATGAATTTTTGACGAAATAGTTCAATTTCGAACGAAAAAAAACAACAAATTTTTCAACTAAATAGTTGGATTTTGAACTAAAAAAACCTCCACTTTCAAACAGAAATGAAAAGGTTGAATGTTTAGTTTAATAAATTTAATTTCTTCTCTAAAAAATTATTTTCAACCAAAGATTAATTTTTATTATTATTATTCTTTTTCTTTAGTTTAAAACTCAAGTATTAATGTAACTTATTTTGTTAAAAAATGTTTTTTTTTGTTTGAACATTAATTTTTTTAAATTGAAAATGTAAATATTCCATTATGGTTCTAAACTTCTTTTTTTTTTTTAGTTAAAAATTCAACTATTTTGTGGAAAGTGCATGTATTTTGTTAAAAAATCGTTTCTTTTTAATAGAAAATTGATCATCATTTTTGAAAATTAAAATTCATTAATTAATTTCCAACAAACCTGATACATTTTCAATTAAAATTATAAATCTTTAAGGGAATATGTTCATTTTATACAAACTAGATGAGTTTTAATTTTGATATAAAAAAATATCAATTTTCAACAAAAAATGGAACAGTTAAATTTTTAGTTAAAAAAAATTAATATTTCCACCGAAAAGAAACAAATTTTTAATTAAAGTCAAAGATATCTGAAAATAATTGGACAGAGAGATTTTTTAATGCTAAAAATATAAGAGCGAGTTTATTATAAATAATGTTTTTTTCTGTTTTTAAGGATTCAATTAATATGTTTATTTATAAAGCTTTGGGCAATTGTATTGGAAGATCAATTTTCAAACAAGAAGTTAATTTTCTACGAAAAACACAATTTTTCAACAAACTACATGCGTTTTCAACGAAATAGTTCAATTTTGACCTAAAAAAGGCAAATTTTTAACCAAATAGTTGAATTATAAAATAAAAAAAAATCAATTTTCAGTCAAAAATCGAATTTTTAAATGTTCAGTTAAAACAAATTCATTTTCTACAACAAAAAACGAATTTTCAACAAAATAGTTCAATTTACAATCATAGTGATGAATTTTCAACTAAAATGATGAAACCTTAACTGTAATAGTTGAATTTTCAAACAATAAAATAAATTTCTACAAAAAGACATAGTTACATTTTGAACAAAGTGATGAGTTTTCGAATAAAATGATGAACCTTCATTTGGAATAGTGAAATTTTCAACAACAAGAAAGATCAATTTTGAAATAAAATTATGAATATTTAACTGGAAAATTTGAATTCTCGCCGATAATGATGAATGCATTTTCAACGAAATAGTTCAATTTTGAACTAAAAAAGACCAATTTTAAACCAAATAGTTGAATTTTTTTACACCAAAGAGGTAAATTTTCAACTAAAATGATGAATCTTCAACCTTAATATTTGAATTTTCAAACAAGAAGATTACTGTCTGCCAAAATGACGAATTATCAATTAATCGAGATAAATTTTCAAATAAAATGATGAATATTTAACTAAAATACTTGAACTGTTAACGAAAAATATGAATTTTCAAATAAGAATAAGACATGCATTTTCAACGAAATAGTTAAATTTTGAACTAAAAAAGATCCACTTTCAAGCAGAAATGGAATAGTTGAATGTTCAGTTTAATACAATTAATTTCTTCTCTAAAAAATTGTTTTCAACCAGATATTAATTTTTAACCAAAAAATTAATTTTCTTTTTTTATTATTATTCTTTTTTTTAGTTCAAAATTCAACTATTTTGTGGAAAATTTAAGTATTCCAATCAAATATTCATAATTTTATTTGTAAATTTATCTTTTTGGTGGAAAATTTAACTAGTCCACTTTAATACTC
>JAWWLR010000127.1:33997662-34011045 GCA_035041075.1 Acraspis erinacei
CCTCACACTAAGCCCCTCCCCCGCCGAGTGAGTCACGCCTACCCCGAAAGGGAAACGGCTTAATGGTGTAATAATAAAATATTTCAAGGTCTTTGTAATCTTTTGAAATCCCTTGAAACTTTTTAAATCTCTTGAAAATGCCTAGGAATTTTTTTTTTAAAGCCAAATTATTAAAAATATTTAAAAATGTCTTGAAATCCCTTAAAATGTTTTAAACATCTTGAAAATTCCTTACAATCTTGTAAAATACCCTAAACCCTTTCAAATTCTTTAAAATAAAATAATTCAATTAACGTGAAAATTAATTTCAAAAAATATTTCAAAATCTCTTCATATCTTTGAAACCCTACGAAATCACTTGAAAATCTATGAAATTTCCTGAAATCCTGGAAAATGTATTATAATATTTTTACAGCTTTTTTAATCCATTAAAACAAATGTGAAATCCCTTGAAATCAATGAAAAGTTTCTTGAAAACTTTAAAAATACACTTAAATATGTCACATATTTTTTAATCTTTTTCAAACCCTTAAAATCAATTAAAAATGCATTGGACTCTATTAAAATTTCTTAAAATATTCCAAGTCCTTTGAAATCTTTTTAAAGCTCTTGAAAATTAGTCGATTCTTTTTAAATGCCCTAAAATATTTCAAATTCTTAAGAATAAAAAAATCTGAAAAATTCAGAAAAAATTAATAAGAGTTCCGGATGAATTTCAAATTAATTCAAATGAATTCCAAATAATATTTCAAAATCTCTTCATATCTTTGAAACCCTACGAAGTCACTTGAATATCTATGAAATTTCCCGAAATCCTGGAAATTTTATTAAAATCTCTTCACAGCTTTTAAAATCCCATAAAATTTGTTGAAAGTTTTCAAATCCCTTGAAAATGACTTGCAATTTTTAGAAGTATTTAATTTAAATTTTAAAATAATTTTTTCAAATGATGTAAATCCATCAAAAATGTCTCAGAATATTTTAAAATACCCTAAAATATTTTGCCAATTCTTTTAAATCTTCTGAAATCCTTTAAAACGTTTTAAAGATCTTGAAAATTGCTTGGAATTTAAAAAGCATACCCTAAAATCCATAAAATTCTGCATTCCCTCAAATCTTTAAAAATACTTTGAAATCCAATTAAATAAGTGAAAACGATTACAAATTTTGTTGGAATTTTTAAAAATACCCTAAAATCTTCCAAATCTTTTAAAATCCTTTCAAATTATTGAAATCGATCAAGAATGTGCCTTGGAATCTTTTAAAATACCCTAAAATATTTTGCAAATTCTTTGAAATCTTCTGAAACCCTTTAAAACTTTTGAAAGCTCTTGTAAATTTCTTGGAATTTAAAAAATCTTTAAAATTCTTTCAACTTATTGAAAACTATTAAAATCTTGTTGGAATCTTTTCAAATACTCTAAAATATTTAAAATCCTTCGAAATCCCTTGAAAATTCTTTGAAATTTTTCTACATTCCCTTGAATCTTTAAAAATACTGTGAAATCCAATTAAATAAATGCAATCGATTACAGATTTTTTGGAATTTTTAAAAATACCCTAAAATCTTCAAAATCCTTTAAAACCCTTTCAAATGGTTTGAAATCGATAAAGAATGTGCCTTGTAATCTTTTAAAATACCCTAAAATATTTTGCAAATTCTTTGAAATCTTCTGAAATCCTTTAAAAATTTTGAAAGCTCTTGAAAATTTCTTGGAATTTTTCTACAAAACCCTTAAATTTTTAAATCCTTTGAAATTCTACTAAATAAGTGAAATCGATTACAAATTTTTTTGTGAATTTTTTTAAACTACCCTAAAATCTTTCAACTCCTTTAGAACCCTTTCAAATGGTTAAAATCGATAACAAAATTCTTGGAACCTGTTAAAATAACCCTTAATTATTTTGCAAATCCTTTGAAATCTTCTGAAATCCTTTCAAACTTTTTAAGAATCTTAAAAATTCCGTGGCATTTTAGAAAATACCCTAAAATCCTTTTTAAATTCCCTAAAAGATATCGAAAGAATTCCACGTTTTTTCCCTGACCTGCGGCCATCACGAAAAATCATTGAATTCAAAAATCCTTGAATTTAAAATAGTATTTACCTTTGGACGTTTTCTCTTCTGTTGTTTCAGCATGCAAAGAACAATTTTCAGTGCAGTTTGCCTCTCGAAAATGGACTCATGAATGAGTGCCTGAAGGAAATACTTGACGACTTTTTGAGGATAAATTTGGTCGGGATGAGAGATTTGTTTGATTTGCGCCATAGCTGTTAGTCGCTGACGCCAATGCAGATTCTTCTCGGTGATGATGCTCATCAACTCGTCGAGTAAAGAGTTGTAGTTCTCGAGATTCTGCCTCCCTTTTTCCACGAGCATCTCTTTTCCCTTTTCAATTTCTTCTTCGGTAGGCCGAGGAACTTTTGAGGAAAAATCCCACAAGGCAGAAGCTGCTGATATACAACTGTCAGGAACTTGAAGAGTTAATTGTGTAGTCATAAAGCCTTTCACAATATAGTATTGGATATTGTCTTGTAGAGCAATTACTGACGGCTTTTCTGAAGGTTTTGCTAGGACTATTGCTGGCCATAAACTTCGTAAAAGTGACCAATCTCGTTTCGTTGTGAGCAGATCGTGCTTTGGACTCATTAGAACGTAGAGCGCTCCCTTTAAATAGAAAATTTAAAAAAACTAAATTTACAGCGAACACATTTTTTTTCATGATTACAATTTTTTTTAAATGCGACAAGAAAACTAATATTGATTGAGGGTGGGGGGGCTCACCCAATGATTTAAACGAACTTTTCAAATCGAATATAATAAGGCAATGAATTCCACTTGCACGATTTTTCTACGCTCTCTTATAAACAATTTTCGTCTTCTTCAAAATTTACATTTTCGGGTTGAGAATTCAATTTTTTTTACCAAAATTATATATTTTTGGGTTGAAAATTGGCCTTCTTTGTAAAAAAAATCGCTTTTTGAATTTGAAAATCATTTCTATCAATTAAAATGGAGCTATTTAATTTTTGATTGAAAAATTATATTTTTTAGACTAAAAATTCGCCTTTTTGTAGAAACTTAATCTTCTTGTTTGAAAATTCAACTATATGATGCAAAATTTACATATGTGTTGAAAACTTCTTTATTATGTTTAAAGCTTATTCTGTAACTTAAAATTTAACTACATTTTTGATCGGTAAATAAACTGTTTTGGTTGATAACTCAACCATTTTGCTGAAAATTCATCTTCTTTAGTTAAATTCAAAACTTTTTATTTATAATTAAAACTTTTTTCGTTAAATAAACATTATACTTTTTATTAAAAATTCATATTTTGGGTTGAAAATTTGACTTTTTTGTAAAAAATTCGGTTTTCAATTTGAAAATAATTTTTTGTCAGCTAATATGGAGCAATTTCATTTTTTGTTCAAAAATGATCTTTTTTTATAGCGAAAATTCAACTATTTTATTAAAAATTCGTTTTGTTGTTGGTTGGTTGATAATTCAACCATTTTGTTGAAAATTCATGTTTTTAGGTCAATTCAATTCTTTTTACTTTAAATTAAAACTTTATTAATTAAATAAACATTCTATTTTTTATTAAAAATTTATCTTTTAGACTTAAAATTTTTTCTTCTTTAAAACTTACATTTTCGGGTTGAAAATTCAATTTTTTGACGAGAATTCATATTTTTTGGGTAGAAAATTGGACATTTTTGTTAAAAATTGGCTTTTTATCTTGAAAATAATTTTTTTCAATTAAAATTAAGTTATTTTATTGAAAGTTTGAAAAATGATATTTTTTAGACTGAAAATTTAACTATTTGTTTGAAAATCTGTTTTTATTGTATAAAATTAATAATATTGGTTGAAAATTCAATTATTTGATAAAAAATTTACGTGTTTTGTTGAAAACTTCTTTTTTGGGTATAAAATAAATTTTTACTTCAAATTTAACTATTATATTTTTGGATTGAAAATTCATCTTTTTATGTTAATTTTTTTTCAGCAAAACTTACATTTTCGGGTAGAAAATTCAATGTTTGTTGACGAAAATTCATATTTTTCTGTTAAAAATTTGACATTTTGTGCAAAAAAAATTCCCTTTTTTAATTTGAAAATAATTTTTTTCAACTAAAATTGAGCTATTAAATTTTTGGTTAAAGAATTATCATTTTGAGACTGAAAAAACAAGTATTTGGTTGAAAATTCAACTATTTGATCAAAGATGTACGTGTTTTATTGAGAACTCCTTTTTTGACTTCAAAACTAATTTTTTTAACTTAAAATTTAACTATTTTATTGGGAATTAATCTGTTCTGGTTGATAATTCAACCATTTTGTTGAAAATTCATCCTTTTTACTTACATTCAATTCTTTTTACTTGAAATTATAAAATATATATTAAATAACTATTATATCTTTTTATTAAAACACTTATATTTTTATTAGATTTGATCTTTTTAGGTTGAAAATGCAGCCACTTGGTTGAAAGTTAAAGTAGTTTCTTAAAAATTAATTTTTTTCTTCAAGATTCATAATTTTAGTAAAAAAATTGATCACATTGGTTGAAGATCGAACTAAATTGTTGAAACTTTATTTTTCTGGGGTAATAATTAAGATTCTTAATTGCAAATTCGGTTGAAGATGAACTTTTTTGTTAAAATTTTATATTTGCGGGGCGAAAATTCATAAATTAGGTAGAAAATTAAATTGCATGATAAAAGAATTAACTGTTATGTAGAAGATTCGTTTTTTTTTAAATTGAAAATTATTTAAAAAAATGTAAATTTAACTCGTCCACTTTTGTGCTGAAAATTCAACTGCTTTTTATAGAAAATTCGTCTTTTTTATTGAAAATTCAACAGTATTCTAGAAGATTCGTTTTTTTATTAACAATTAATATTTTTTTAATGAATACTTAACTAATCTATTTTTGAATAAAACATGATCTTTTTGGTTTTAAAATTCCACTGTTCGGTTGAAAATTTCTGTAATTTGTTGAAAATTCAAGTGCTTTGTAGAGAATGTAAAATTTTGGCTCGGCAATAGATATTTTTATTGACAATTTTTATTTTAATAAATATTTAACTATTCCATTTTTTGTTAAAAATGGAAATTTTCTAATTTAAAAATGCAACTCTTTGGTTAAAATTTTAGGTAATTTGTTAAGAATTCATCTTTTTCGTTAAAAGTGAAAAATAATATGTAAGAAAAAGTACAGTCTTTAGTGCATTTTTTTCGAAATAGTAGCAAAATAGTTTAGGCCTCGGATTCACTTTAGAGATAAAAAATAGTGTTAAATAGTGTCATAAATTTGAAAAAATATTATCAAAATAGTGTCATAAAAACTGTCCAGTATTAAAAATGAACTCCAATTTTTATTCTCCACTTAAATGTGAACTGAATTTATAAATTTTATTATTTTATTATTTAAATTTCATTAATTTAATTATTTTCTTAAGTAATCAACAATTTTGTTAAAGAGTCATACTTCTTTGAATAAAGTTAAACCGTTTCGTAGAAAATTAGTTTTTTTTGCATGAAATTTTATAAATTTGATTGATTTTTTTTTCTTTTTTGACTAACAAATTTTTTTCTGAAAACTCTACTATTTGTTAAACATTAATCTTTTTGGTATAAAAATTCATCCTTTTTTGTAGAAATTTCATTTTTTTTAGTTAAAAATATAAGTGTTTGATTAAAAGTTAAACTGTTTGGGTTAAAAATGAACTTTTTTAAATTCACATTTTCGGGTTGACAATTTAAGTTTTTTTTTTTTTTAGAAAATTCGTATTTTCAACTATAAAACTTAAATATTTTGTTGAAAATTTAACTAATTGGTTGTGAATACACATTATTTTTATTAATTCATACTCTTGAGGTAAAAATTCAGTTATTTAATAGAAAATGCGTATTTACCGATAGAAAATTCATCGGTTAGATTGAAAATTAATCTCTTTCAGTTGAACGTTAAAGTGTTTTGTTTAAAATTTCAACTTTGCTGGTTAAATTCAATTGCTTTTTATTTTTAATTCGAATATTTATTGTTTGAAATGCCAACCATTAGATTTTTCGTTGACAACTCATTTTTTTGTTGTTAAAAATTAATTTTTTTAACTAAAAATTTAATTATTTTGTTGAAAAGTCAACGACTTTGTTGTAAATAAACGTAAATAAACTATTTGATACTGAATTTATCTGTTTTGTAAAAAATTCGACTATTTAGTTAAAAAATGTTATAAATGAAAAGATATACTAAAAATTATCAAATAAAATTTGGACGAACATCACATTCATTGTAAAAACTGAAAATTTAACTATTTTGTTTTGAAATTCGACTGATTGGTTGTCAATAAAATTTATTTTTGTTATTTCATATTTTTCGGGTAGAAAATTCAACTTTTGTATAGAAAAAATTGCCTTTTTGGCTTGAAAATTCAACAATTTGGTATAAAATTAAACTAAATGGTACAAAATTAAACTGTCTTCTAGAAAATTCGTTTATTTATTGAAAATGAGTTCTCCGGAATGAAAATTTAACTGTTGAAAATGTATGTATTTTGTTGAAAATTCGTCTTTTCTGGTCAAACATTCAACTTCTTGGTTGAAAATTCAACTAGAGGATACATCTTTTTTGTTTCAAATTTCAACCCCTTGGTTGAAAGTTGAACTAATTTGTATCATCGCTCAAAAAAATGTTTCAACTATTATAAATAGTGTCAAAAACATGAAAAATAGTGTGCGGTGAGTGTGGTGTGTGAGGGCGGAGAGTGTGGTGTCTAAATGTGGTGAGTGTGGTGTATGAATGTGGAGAGTGTGGTGTGTAAATGCGTAGAGTATTGTGTGTAAATGCGGAGAGTGCGGTTTGTGAGGGCGATCAGTTCGAGGTCTTCCAATATAGTAAAATGTTTCTAATTACCTTATAAGCGTCATGGTGTTCGGCCGTGTCTCGGCCCAGAATTTCCAGAATATAAGGCACCAAAATTTTGTAGGAATGTGGATAATACGACATAACATCAGACAAAATCACCTGAGCCATTCCACGTACTTTTGCGTAGCGACTAGTAGACAATTCCATTAATTTCAGCATAATATGCTTATGTGTTTCAGTAAAAACAAAAGTTTGATACTGAACTCGAGCTTCATGCTGACTAATTATTCGATCCCAATAAAATACGAGATTTCCATCCTTATTCGTCAATTTGTCCTCCCACATTTTCTTTGCCATTCGGTGAACTTTATTCTTTCTCATGTAGTAGCCCCTCAACCTGAATTTTCCCAAAAGTATGGTTTGCCAAACCTACAAAAATACATATAAATTCACATGCAATGTGAAATTATTATTTTTTCCTGCATTTTTACAAATTGCTTTTTATTTTTTCAAATAAAATTTTGGAGTTAATCACTCTTGAAATCTAGTGTAAAATCCCAGATGAAATTTTTTGAAATCTTTGAAATCTTTCAAGGAGCCTGTATAATATTGAAATTTGGTTCGTGAAGTAATCTTTTTGGTTAAAAAATTCATTATTTCTTGAATCTTTGATTAGTTGGTTGCAAATTCAACAATTTGGTTAAAAATGTGTGTAATTTAAAACTTTTTTGTAGAAAATTCAACTATTTTATAGAAAATTTGCCTTTTCGGGTTGAAAATTCATCTTTTGGTATAAAAGTCAGATCTTTTGATTCAAAGTAAATTCTTTTAATTAAAAAGTCTAACATTATACTTTTGGTTGAGAATTCATATCTTTTGGATGAAAATTTGATTATTTAATTAAAAATCCATCTATTTTCTGAAAAGTCATCTTTCTCGTTAAAAAATTAAACCGATTTGTCGAAAATTTGTCTTTTTCGATATAAAATTCATTCCTTTGGATTGAAAATTCATCTTTTGGTATAAACGTAATATTTGTATACTAAACGTTAACACTTTTTAATTGAAAAGTCTACTATTATACTTTTGGCTCAGAATTAATCTCTTTCGTTCAAAATTTAATTATTCTGTTGAAAATTCCAGTATTATCTTGAAAATTTATATTTTCGGGTTGAAAAGTCTACTGTTTTATAGAAAGTTAGACTTTTTGACTTGAAAATTCCATAATTTCGATCAATTTTTTTCTCTTTCTGGACTAAAATTCATCCTTCGCTGCAAACTCTTCTTTTCGGTTAGGGAATTCAACTATTTGGTTGAAAAATAATGCATTTTCGGTGATACCTCTTTTTTATTTTGGCTAGAAAATTAGTTTCCTGACCGAAAATTCATCTTTCGGTAGAAAAGTCATACATATTTATTGAAAATCTTTTTAATTGACAAGTCTACTATAACAATTTTGGTTCAGAATTCATCTCTTGGCAGAACATTTAATTATTTTATTGAAAATTTGTATTTTCTAGTTAAAAATTTTACTATTTTGCAAAACCTTCGCCTTTTTTACTTGAAAATTCCACAATTTTTGTAGAAAACATTTTTTTCTTCACCGAAATTCTTTCTTAGCTCGAAATTTATCTTCTCAGTTTGAAAATAAAATCTCTTTTGATTAAAAATGCAACTGTTTGTTTAAGCATTAATCTGTTTTAGATCAAAATTCAACTATTTGGTTGAAAATCATATATTTTGTTGAAACTTCTTTCTTTGGATAAAAAATGAGTTTTTTTGATTGAAAATTCATTTTTTTGTTTAAATTCAATTGTTTTTGTGCAAAACTGGTATTTTTTTCTTGAAAATTCGTCTCTTTTGGTAGAAATTTGATCATGTTTGGTTGAAAATTAATCCATTTTGATTGAGCATTGAACTATTTTATGGATTTTGATAAAGTTATATTTTTTGTGGAAAATTCAACTTTTATTGTAAAAAATTCAACCTTTTGGATTTAAAATTCACCTTATGATAGAAAAGTATTTTTTTGTTTGTTGATCTTTCTTGGTTAAAAACGAACTTTTTTGATGAAAATTCAACTATTTCTAGTTTAAAAATTTAATATTGAACTATTATATTGAAAATGAGCTTTTTTGCTTAAAAAAATCAACAATTTCGTTCAAAATCCATACGGTTTGTTAAAATTTAAACTGTTTTGTCAGAAATGTCGTCTTTTTTTATTTGAAAATTCATTTTTTTGGTAAAGATTCATCATTTTAGTTGAAAATATTCCTTTTTGTATGATTAAAAAGAATTGATTCCCCTATTTTCGTGAAAAATCACTTTAAGAGTCGGGGATTAAAAAGTTAAAAATATTATAGTACCTCAGCCAACACGACGATACTCTTGATATCATCTTCTGCTGATTTTAGCATGACATCCTGAAGTCGAGTGATAATTTGAGTTAATGAATGTCTCACATTGCTACCATCGGGCATTTTAATTTCTCCTTTAATTCCGATCTTAAGTTTAAAAGGCGTTGGCGCAATGACCGAGGGTTCGAGAATTAAAGGAGGTTCTTCCCAAATTGGTAGCAAATGTTCGCATCCTGAGAGGATTTCACAGACAATGCTTAAACTATCCAGAAGGTCCTCCCTGAAAAATATTAAATATAATATTAAATATCAACAAAATCCAACTATATTTTTGGGTAAAAGTTACTTTATTTTTATTTGAAAGGCTGCTATTATATTTTTGGTTCGGAATTCATCTCGTTTTGGTTAAAAATACTATTATTTGGTTGAAAATTTAATTATTCTGTTGACAATGCAACTGTATTGTTAAAAATTCATATTTTTTTATCGAAAAATCAACTACTTTTTTAAAAATTCATTTTTTAATTGAAAGTTCATCTCTTTTATTAAAAATTGGAACTATTTAAAAAAAAAGTTTCATATTTGGTTGAAAAAAAATTGTTTAAACTGACAATCTAACTATTCCATTTTTGTTTAAAAAGTTATCTTCATTAGTTAAAAGTTCAACACTTTGGTTGAAAATTCACGCATTTTGTTTCAAAATTATTCTCTTGGTATAAATTTAATCTTTATTGAAAATTTATCCTTTTTGATTAATAATGCAATTGTTTGGTTAAAATATAAACCGGTTACATGCTTGGTTAAGAAATCATCTTTTTTAGTTGAAAAGCCGATCATTTGACTTAAAGTTGAACAACTTTGAACAAAAAATATTTTTTCCTTTTATTCAGGATTCATAATTTATTATAATTTAAAATTCAACTATTTGCATTTCATGAACTTTTATCTGAAAAAGTCTACTTTTTTGCATAAAATTCACCATTTTTGCTTGAAAATTCAACAAATTGGTAGAAAATTATACTTCTTCGTTGAAGATTCATGTATTTTGTTCAAAATTCATCTTTTTTGGTAGGGCATTACTCTTCTTGGTCGAAAATTCAACTTTTGGTAGAAAATTTAACAAATTTGTTGAATATTCATTTTTTTTGTTATTAAAATTTTTTTTTTTCACTGAAAATTTAACTACACCATCTTTGGTTGAAACTTTAACCTGCATATTGGATAAGTTGAAAATTCGTCTTTTCTTATAGAAAATTAATCTTCTTGTTTTAACTTAAAATTAATTAATTACATTCATTAAATTCATTAATTAATAATGAAATGAATTATGCAGATCGAAAATTCATCTTTTTGGTTGAAAATTTAACAATTTTGCAGAAAATTCGTTAATGCTTTTAATTTTCTTTTTCTTTATCAGATTGAAACTTCATTCTGTATATTGTATAAGTTAAAAATTCAACAGTTTGGTATAGAATGTATATATTTTATTGAAAAGTGGTATTTTTGGGTAGAAAATTAATCTTATTTGTTGAAAATTCAACTTTTTAGTTGAAAATTTAGCTATTTGGAAATTAATTTTTCACCAAAGAAATTTAATTGTTCAGCCTTCTATAAAAGAAAGGAGGATTTTCAACAAATAAATGAATTTTCACATAAAAAAGATCATTTTTTAACTGAAAATAGATTAATTAAATTTGAAGTAAAAAACTTAATTTTCAATAAAATGAATATTATTTTTTAACGAAATAGTAAAATTTTCAAACAAAAAGATTAAATTTCTATAAAAAAATATTAATTTTCGAAAAAAAAAATGGAACAGTTAATTTGCAGTTAAAGAGATAAATTCTAAATAAGAAAAAACTCATTTTCAACCAAAAAGATCAATTATTAACCAATAAGATAAATTTTCTACCAAAATAGACGAATTTTAAACAAAGTGCATGATTTTTCAACAAAATATCTGAGTTTTTAAAGGAATTTTCAACCAAGAAGAGGAATTAGTTAGTCCGAGGCTTAAATATTCTCCCACAAATTCGAATTTCAATAAAATACAACCAAATAAATGAAATTTTCACAAAGCAGCTCCACTTTCAGATAAGTATTTGAATTTTCAAACAAAAAGAATTTTAATTTTGTACCAAAAATAGTTGACTTCAACCAAAAAAGATGGAATATTTTAAAACATCAACCAAAAGAGATGAGTTTTTAACCAAATAGTTGTGATTTTTAACCATAACAATAAAATCAAGTTCAACTTTAGTTTTTCGAAAATTCTTTAACTCAATCAGCAACACTGTAATTTAAAACATATGTTTATTTCACTTTAGAATTAAAACAATTTATTTTCCACCAGAAAAAGAAAATTGTCAACCAAAATAATGAATTTTCAATAAAAATGATAAATTTTCAACTGCAATAGGTAAAGTGTAAACGAAAAAGATGATATTTTAACAAATAAGATTGACCTCCAACCAAATAGTTTTATTTTCAACGAAAAAAATATGAATTTGCAAACAAGAGGATTAATTTGCTACCAAAAAGACGATTTTTCAACAAAATATATTAATTTTTAACAAAACAGTTGAATTTTTAACTAAAAAATAACAATTTTCAAACAAATAGTTGAATTTAAAACATTCAAAAATCCGTTTTTAACCATAAATGGAATAGTTCAATTGTCAGTTAAAAATTAATTTTCAACAAAATAGCTAAATTTTCAAAAAAAATTAATTTTTTATAAACAAACAAGATTTTTAAACAAAATAAATTAACCTTCTGTCAAATAGTATAATTTTGAACTAAAAAAATAAAATTTACAACCAAATAATTGGATTTTGAATTAAAAAAGATCAATTTTCAACCAGAAATGGGATAGTTACATTTTCAATTAAAAAAAAAAAAATGTAATCAAACTGATGAATTTTAAACTAAAATTATGGTTCTTTAACTGTATTAATTAAATTTGATTTTAAAAGAATAATTTTCAACCAAATAGTTGAGTCTGAACTGGAAAATATCAATTTTAAACCAAAAATGCAAGTTATAATTTTTTTTTAATATTTAAATTTTCAAACGAAGTGATGAATTTTCAACTAAAAATAAGAGTTTTCGGTAAAAATTAATTTTCCACAAAACTGATGCATATTTACCCAACAAACATGACATTTATAACCAGAAAATTATTTTGTTGCTGAAAAAGGAGAAGTTTCAACGAAAAAAGATCAATCTTAAAAAAATGGAAATGGTACATTTTCAGTTAAAAAACTAATTTTTAATAAAAAAAGACTTTTCGACTAAACAGTTAATTTTCCAACAAAAGAGATAAGTCTTCAGTCTCGCTTTCAATAAAAATAATGTTTAATAATGTAATTTAACTTTTACCCAAGTAGTTAAATTAACTTTCAACCCAAGAGGTGACTTTTCAACTGAAAATAAAATCAAGAAAAAAATGATTTCTTAACGAAGTGATTCAACCAAATCTTTGACACAAAATAGTATTATATATTTAAAAAAATGATTTGAATTTTCATCCAAAAAATATTCCAGTTGACCTCTCAAGATCAAAATATGAATATTGAAACGAAAAATAATCTACCAAATACTTGCATTTTTGTCCAAGAAAGATAGAATTTCTCTTAGAACAGATGAATTTTTACTTAAAAAAAAAAATTAAAATCAAAAGTTAAATTTTTATCCAGAAAAAATTTCAGGTCCCTTTTCAACACCAAAATATTAAATTTAAACAAAAAGTAAATTTTCTATGAAATAATTAACTTTTCAACAAAACGGCAGAATTTCTTCTTCTTGATTAAAAATTCATGTTTTGGACTGAAAAATCTGTTTTAGTTGAAAATTCAACTCATGCTGGAAAGTCGTCCGTTTGCTTGAATTCAACTGTTTCGAATTAAAAATTAAAATCTTTTTTGGCTGAAATATCAAATTGTACTACATTTTTCGTTCAGAATTCATCTTTTTTTGTAATGCAAATTTAATTACTTGGCGGAAAGTTAAGCACTTTTTTTCTTAAATTAATATTTTTGGTTAAAAATTTACCTTTTTTAGCTGAATATTTAAATACAGTAAACTTCCACTTATGTCCCCGCTCGCGTATGTCCCCGCGCACTTAGTTCCCCTGTCCCTATATGCACT
>JAWWLR010000127.1:34019675-34039421 GCA_035041075.1 Acraspis erinacei
GGGCCCCTCCAAAGGGGGACATTCGTGAGCGTAAACGTTTCACGATGGGGGACATAGGTGGAAGTTTACTGTATTAGTTTGAAAATTCGTATATTCTATTTGTTTTTTCTATTAATTCCATTGCTAAAAAGGCCGTCTATTCGTAGAAAATTTATCTTTAACTTGTAATATGAAATTAAATAACGATTTTTTTCACTTGTAAAAGTAACTTTATATTACTGGATTGAACTATTTTTTTTAATTCTTTTTTTTTGTTGTTAAAAATTTAAATACTCCATTTTTGGTTGAATATTAATCTTTTTTAGTTGAATATTCAACTATTTGATTGGAAATTCATGTATTATGTGGAAAATTCGTATTTTTTTTTGTAGAAAATTATTTTTATTGGTTAGAAAATTCATATTTATGGTTGATAATTTCACTATTCTAGTCAGATTCATCATTTTATTCGAAGATTAATTTTTTTTAAATTAAACTCTTCGGTTAAAAATTAAACTATTTTCTTGAAAATTCTTTGTTTTTTTGCTGTAGAAATTAATTTTTTGTACTAAAAATTCCAATTTTCCGATTTTTGTCGAGCATTTACATTTTTTCGTTGGAAATTAATCTTCTTGGTTGAAAAACCTAATTTTTGATAACAAATTAAACTCCTTGTTTGAACTCTTTTGTTGAAAATGCATTTTTTTGTTGCTGAAAATGTAACTTCTATTTTTTGTTGAAAATTTTATCTTTTCTAGTTGAAAATGAAACTTTTTGGTTCAAAATTCATTAATTTGGTTTAAAAATTTGTATTTTTTTGGTTGAAAATTAATTCCGTTGGTTGAAAATTCTTCTATTATATGCTTAATTGAGAATTCTTTTTTTACAAATATACTACTTGGTTTAAAGTTAAACGACTTTAAACAATACAACTTTTTGTATGATTTTTTTTGTTAGAAAATTGGTTTTTTTCATCTTAAAAATACAATAATTTGGTATAAAATTAAACTATATGATGGAAAATTCATCTACCTGGTAGAAAATTCACCTACTTTGCTGAAAATTCGTGTTTTTTTGTGTGGAAATTTAATTTTTGCAATTGAAAATTTGACGATTTCATGTTTGGCTCAAAAAAAAATTTTTTTAGGTGAAAATTCAACTATTTTGATCAATTATGTTTTTGATCGTAAAATTCCACCGTTTTCTAATAAATTCGTGCTTTTCGATTTAAAATTAGAATCCATGTATTTTGTTAAGAAATCGTCTTTTTCGTAGAAAATTAATCTTCAGGGCTTCATTATTTTTTGATAAAAATCATAGTTTTTTTTCCTTTTAATTTCATTTGAAGCAAATTCGTCTTTTGGTAGAAGATTTATCTTTAATGGTAGAAAAGACATCTTTCTTGTTTGAAAATAAACTTTCTTATTAAAAATCTAACTATCTTCTGAACAAATTTTCTTTTGGTTTGAAAATTCATCTATTTTGATCAATTATATTTTTGCTTGAAAATTCCACCATTTTCTAATAAAATCGTCCTTTAAGATTTAAAATTAGAATCCATGTATTTTGTTAAGAAATCGTCTTTTTTTGCGTAGAAAATTAATTTTCAGGACTAAAAATACATCTTTTACCCTGAAACTATCTTCATTAGTTAAAAAAGCACCATACGTTAAAAATTGCTTGAGCTGTTACGTAATTTAAGTAGGGGACCGCAACAATGAAAAAAGAAAGAAAAGGTACCTCGTCACAGAGTTCGGATCAGCAATAAATTTCTCAATCCTCGCAATTTCAGGCTGCAAATACTTGGTGAAGAGGCTCTGCGCGACTGAAATTTCCTCCTCGCCCGGCACATACCATTCCGTCTCAATGGATTCCGTATCCACGGGCTGTCCCCAATCCAAAACCTGAGCACACTCCGGATTGCTGTAATCCCTGTCCTTGCGATACGCTTTATTCAGCGAAACATCGCAGAGTGAAATGAAAACTCCCTCCAACAATTGATAGGCAATGTCCGAGCCTTCTCTCGATTTCAAATGGAGAACTTTATCGATAACGCTGGTGAGAGTGTCGATGTAGGGCAAAATCAAATTCCCGGTGGCGCTCAGAGTGCCAGACAGAACGAGCATTGTGTAAAGAAGACGATTGTCCAGATTCTCCTCCTTGGTGACGTCGTCGGCCTCCTCGACCAAATCGAGCACTGTTTGTGCGAGCATCGGCAAAAGAACGGGCAGCGCCAAACGACTGTTTGCCTTGGCGAACATTTTGCAACAGGACATCACCATCTGACCGGCCACTTTCGTTTCCTGCGTTTTCTCCATCACAAAGTTGCGGAATTTCTGGACGGCGACCTCAAACAACTCGTCGCTCGTCTGGCAGAACATCGAGGAGAGCAGCTCGAAGAGAACGTTCTCGGCTATCATGTCCATCGCGCTTTTTCCCACCTCGCTCTCCTGGAAATTTAAATTTTCATTATCAGAAAAGAGGACATCTAGTGAAAGAGTGAGGCCAAAGTTTGCCTATTTTTTGGACCTCCCTCCTAGCGACCTGGTGAAAAAATACAAAAATATGTTACAGATGTCAAATTACTCGTCATTGAAAATCAAAATGAGCATCACTTTTCGTTTCTTAAAAATTGCAAAAAATTACTACTTTTTACTTGTTGAGAAGACACCAAAAAAATTTAAAAAATAGGAAATTCCACTAATTATAAAATCATTTTTCACATCCACCCCTTATCAATCGAAAAAATACGTGATTTCAGTTTTGTAAGGTTTATTTTATAGAAAAAAATGATCTTATATTTAGTGGTATTTCCTATGTTTTTTTTTGGGATACCTGTATCATATTTTTTCACCAGGTCGCTAGCGAGGTCCAAAAAATAGGCAAAAAAACAGCCTATTTTGGCGCCAAAAGTTTCCTATCTTTAAAATGATTTATAAAATCGACAAAAAAAAAAGATCTAACAATAATTTCTGTAAATATTGATGGAGACTTCTAAGCACACTTTAGAAAAAAATTATTCAGATTAAAATTGTTTATTTAACAGTAGTTATTTAAAGGTTTAGTTTGTTTTTCACCTTAGGGAAAAGTTACTCTTTTTATTTAATCCTAACGATCAAGGTCTCATTTTATTCTTCTAAGGATTCTAAAAATTTCTGTTTGGGCTGATTTTATTTGAAAAAATTAATTGAGAAATCATACAGTTATTATTGTTATAAACAATCATAGTTTAAATTTTAATTAACCCCACCCAAATAGAATTGTAGAGAATCCTTCAAAGAATAAAATGAGGCCTTGATCATCAGGAATAAATAAGAATTGTAAAGAATTACATGAATTTAAACGAATTAAACCAATTTTTATTCAAAAATCGAGAAAGTCCATTTATTTCAGTAAAATTTGAGTGAATTTTGGATAATTTATGGAAATTGAGAAGAATTCGATGAAATTTATAAAAAAAAACCAAGCTGAATTTAAAAAGTATTAAGTGAATTGAAAATTCTTAAAAAATATTTTAAAATTCACTATAGAACAATTAAAAGAGCATTCAAAAGAATTTTCTGAAATGCCTAAGAATTTAGGGCAAGTTTACAAAACTTCAAGATGAATTAAAAAAAAAGTTTTAAGAGAATTCAGGATAAATTAATAAGAACTCAGGACGAATTAAAAAAAAATAAAAAAAATATTTGAAAATCTCTTCAAATCTTTTAAAGCCTACAAAAACCCTCAGGTCTTATGAAATCAGTTAAAAATTTCTTTGTAATTTGTTTTAATGACCTAAAATATTTCAAATGTCTTCAAAACTGTTGAAATTCCTCTGCCTTTTTTAAAGAACCAATTACATAAAAATATGTAATTACAAAAAATTAATTGAATAAAGTAAAATTAAGTAAATTTAGAAGAATTCAAGTAAATTTTAAAAAAGAATATTTAAAAAGAATTATATTTAAAAAGAATATTTCCTGAAATCTTGGAAAAAGTATTAAAATATATTAAGAGCTTTAAAATCCCTAAAAATCATTGAAATTTTGGGAAATATTTTAAAGTATCCATATATTCCGAAATTCTAGAAAATTCTGTATCTTAACACATTTCAAACACTTTGAAATCCCTGCAAATTGATGAAATTACAAAAAAAAATTTAATTAAAAGCTCTTGAAAATTGTACAGGTTTTAAAAATACCCTAAAATCTTAAAAATTCTTTGAAGGATTGAAATCTATTAAAAATTTCTCGGAATCATTAAAAATACCCAGGAATATTTCCCAAGAATTTAAGACAATTCAGAAATAGGTATAGACCTGAACTGAATTTTAACTGATTTTTTAACAAAAAAGCTAATTTTCAAACGAATAGTTAATTTTTTATAGTTCAATTTTCAAGTCAAAAAGAATTTTTCGCAGACAGTTGAATTTTCAACAAAAAAGTTCGTTTTTAACCAAGAAAGATCAACAATCCAGAAAAAAATATTATTTTTCTACCATAAGGTGAATTGTAAATCCAAAAGGAAGCATTTTTTTACAAAAAAGTTGAATTTTCGACAAAAAATATAACTTCATCAAAATAGTTAAATTTTCAAGCCAAAATGAACATTTTTAGAAGAGAGTAGATGAATTTTCAACAAAAAGGAATATTTTCAACCAAGAAAGATATCTTTTCTACCATTAAAGATTAATTTTCTACCAAAAGTCGAACTTTCTAGCAATGGAATTAATTTTCAATAAAAAAAACATGAATTTTCAACCAAGTACGTGAATTTTCAATTAAAAGTTTAATTTGATACAAAATTACTGTATTTTTAAGATAAAAAAAATACTTTTTCTAAAAAAAAAACAGATAAATTTTCAATTAGAATAATGAATCACAAAAAAAATGATTTTTCAACTAAAAGTATGATTTAAAAAAAAAGTTTTTTATTTAAAGTCGTTTAACTTTAAAAAAATACAAATTTTGTACCAAATTAATGAGTTTTTAACCAAACAGTTTCATTTTCAACTCGAAAAGATAAAATTTTCAACAAAAAATAGAAGTTACATTTTCAACAAGAAAAAAATTCATTTTCAACAACAAAAAAATGCATTTCTGTTTAAATTTTTTTATCAAAAAAACGATTTTTCAACCAAGAAGATTAATTTACAACCAAAAATGTAAATGCTCCACAAAAAACGGAAAATTGGAATTTTTAGTACAAAAAATTAATTTCTACAGCAAAAAACAAAGGATTTTCAAGAAAATAGTTTAATTGTTAACCGAAGAGTTTAATTTCAAAAAATGAATCTTCGACTAAAATGATTAATCTAACTGGAATAGTGAAATTATCAACCATAAATATGAATTTTCAAACCAAAAAAAATAATTTTCTACAAAAAAAAAATAAGAATTTTCCACATAATGCATGAATTTCCAACCAAATAGTTGAATATTCAACTAAAAACGATTAATATTCACCAAAAAATGGAGTAGCTAAATTTAAAAAAAATAGTTCAATCCAGTAATATAATGTTACTTTTACAATTGAAAAAATTGTTACTTAATTTCCTATTACAATTTAAAGAATAATTTTCTACGAATAGACGATATTTTTAGCGATGGAATTAAAAGTAAAATCAAATAGATTTTTATCGAAAAATAATTGAAACTTCAACAAAATAAGTGAGTTTTTAACTAAAAAATATAGTTTTTGGCCAAAAATGAAATTATCAAATTTTAAGTTTCCAAAATGTATTTTCAAAAACAAAAAAACGAATTTTCAATAAAGTAAGTGAATTTTCAATCAAATACTTTTATTTTATACCAAATTATTGCAATTTTAAGCTAAAAAAACAAACTTTCTAAAAAAAAACTTAAATTTTCAACTGAAATAATGAATCAGAAAAAAAACTACAAAGTTTTCTAAATTTAAACCAAGTAGTTGATTTTCCAACTAAAAATTTGAATTCTCAACACGAATTTTGAACCAAATAATTTAATTTTCAACTAGAAAAAGATCAATTTTCCACCAAAAACAGAACAGTTATATTTTCAACAACAAAAATGCATTTTTAACAAAAGAATTTAACTTTTAACCAAGGAGTTTAATATTTAATCGAAAATATGATTTTTCAACCAAAAAGATTAATTTTCAACGAAAAAATCTAAATTGTCAACAAAAAACAGAACAGTGGAATTTTTAGTACAAAAAATTAATTTCTACAGCAAAAAAAAATGAATTTTCAAAAAAAAAAGCTTCAATTTTTAAACAAAAAAATGAATTTTCGACTAAATCATAAATCTTTAACTGGTATAGTGAAATTTTTAACCATAAATATGAATTTTTAATAAGCAAAAATAATTTTCTACAAAAAAATATGAATTTTCCACATAACACATTAATTTTTAACTAAAGGGTTGAATATTCAACTGAAAAAAGGTCAATTTTCAACAAAAAATGGAGTATTTAAACTTTTAGAATTAATTTGCAAAAAAAAAAAGAAAAGTATTTTTTTTTAATATTTCAATTCAGTGATATAAAGAAGCCACTTTTACAAATGAGAATGAAATTGTTATTTAATTTCATACTACAATTTAAAAAAATTAAACACGCTCCCGACAAAATTCTCTAACAATTCCAGGTTTTCCAGATGAGTAGACACCCTGTCAATTATTAATAATCTTAATTTAAAATTCTTGTACCATTTATTGAAAACAAAAACACTTTTAACATTTAAATTTTAATTATTCCATTTTCAAAAAAAATTCCTAATAATTTGTTTTCACATACTATCTAATCAAAAAGGCTATAAAATTAAAATGAATCGCAAAATGATTATAATTCATCCAACTGAAAATGTGATTATTTAAATTGTTTAATTTCGAACGTTTTAAACGTTTTTTAATTTAAAATATTTTCATTTCAACTCTTCTACTTTTCAATTCAGTTTCGAATACGTACTTCAAATTTCCAAAAGTTCAATTAATCAGTCTTGAGAATTTGAATCTAAAAAACTTAATGTTCAATTTAATTTGCACTCTTAAATTAATAACTATTTAAGTATTAAAAGGTTTTAATTTTTAATGTTTCAACCAATATCATTTAGAATAATTTTAAACAATTAAATATTTCAATTAAAAATAAATTTTTATAAAATCTAAAAGGGATAAGGCACTAATATCTAAATCATAAAATATTGAGAGATATTAATTTTTAAACAAAAACAATTTCGATATTTTAGTTTTATTTAAAACGAATATTTTTTAAAAGGAAAATACTTCTTTAAAAAGCCAATTTTAATCGTTTAAAATTCGACTGGTTTCCTCTGTTTCTAAATTTTCAACGCTGTAAAAATTTGCACGAATTGAAAAATAATAACAGTTTTTTAATTTTAATTTTCTACCCACCTGTCTTACAACATCGACAGAACTGGATTCAATCAGAATAAAAATCCGATCCAAAAATTGCAAAATGAAGTCTTCAAATCTGGAAGTTGATTCGCTCACGAGTCGATCGTCTTCGTCCAAAGCAGCTTGACATCGTGAAGAATCAACAAGCGGAACATAAGCGACGATCATCGTAATAAAACTGAATACCATTTGGCTTTTCATAAAATCATTGTGATCAATTCCGGGGAGAGTTGAAAAGAGAAGCGGAACCACTTCTGCAGGTCCAGGCGCATAAGCGTAGTCTGAAAAAATACAAAATAAATTTTTAATAAGATTATTTACGAATTTTTTAACAGAAATAACAATATTAATTAGTTTGACAACCGAAATTATCAACTTTCCGTGTAAAAAATACAAGTTTTCCAAAAAATATTTAAAGACTGAACCAAATAGAAAATTGTTTGGGCCAAAAAAACGATTTATTTCAAAGACGGATGAATTTTTAACAATAAAGTTACTTCTCAACCAAGGAAGAATAAATTTCCACAAGAGTAAAGTTTTTAATCTAAAAAGTTGAATGTTTTACAAAACAGTGGACTTTTTGATCGAAAAAGATGGATTTTTAACAAAAAAAAGGATAATTATCGATAAAAAAATAGGAATTTTTAACAAGATATGTGAATTCTGAACAAAAAAATTGAACTTTCAACAAAAAAAGAATAATTTTGTACTAAAAAAGATGACTTTTTAACAAAATAGATCAATTTCCTACCAAATGGTCGGATTTTAAACCAACAAGTTAATTTTTAACAAAGAAAATTATTTTTTTACCGAAAAAGACGAATTTTCAACAAAATTCATGAATTTTCTACCAAATAGTTGAACTTTTAACTTATACAATATCCATCATAAAGTTTCGAAAGAAAATTGAATAGTTAAGGTTTCAGATAAAAACTGTGTTAAAAAAATAAGTTTGAACAAAACAAAAAAAAACGAATTTTAAACAAAATTCTTCAATTTTGAACCATAAAGATGAATTTTCGACCAAGAAGATGAAATTTCGACCAAAAAAGATAAATGCTCTAAAAAAAAGATGAATTTTAAACAAAATACATGTATTTTTAACCAAATTATTTAATTTTAATGCCAAGAAGATGAATTACCTACAAAAAAAGTTTAATTTCCAATCCAAAAATATGTTTTGTCAACAAGATACATGAATTTTCTACCAAATAGTTTAATTTTTTAATTTACACAGTATACATAAAAAGTTTCAACCAAAAATGGAAAAGTTAAATTTTTATATGAAAACTGAAAAAAAAAGAATTTTCAACAAAAAACCAAAAAGATGAGTTTTAACTAGATATGGAATAGATACATTTTTAGATAAAAAAATAATTTAACAAAAAAATAATAATTTTCAACAAAGTTGTTAAATTCTCAACCAAAAAGATTAATTCTGAACAAAATACATGAGTTTTAAACAAAATTATTTAATTTTAATGCCAAAAAGATGTATTATATACAAAAAAGTTTATTTTTCAATACAAAAATATGATTTTGCAAAACAAAAAGTTTAATTTTCTACCAAATAGTTTAACTGCTTACGAAAATTTCCAATTTTTAAGCCAAACAAGATGAATTTTCAACTATAATTATGAATCCTTATTGAAAAAAATTATTTTTTTACACTTAAACTTTTTAATGAAAAAGATACATTTTTAATAAAACATGAAATGGTTTAATTTTCATCTTAAAAAATTTCTTTTCAACCAAACACGAAAAGAATTTGCATCAAAGTAGCTAGAAATTTTAATCAAAGAGATGAACCATCAACGAAAAAAATTAAATATAAAAATATTACTTTTTAAAAACAAATTTGCATTTTCGACAAAAAAAAGAACTTTTGCCCAAAAATATAATTAAATTTTCTTGTTGGATTAAAGTTCTGAATGCTATTTTTTCTTTTAGGACTACACCACTGGTGCCTTTTTTCCAGGCATCTCAAGATAATTTCTTAATTAGCTTTCTAAACGTCTTTTAAAATTATATAAATTTTTACAAAAATGATCTTAAAATGATGAAAAATTACAAAAATTGCCTTAACATCTTCCAGAATTTGGTATGACGATTTTAGAAATCTTTTGTAATCTTTTTTAATGGTTTTAAAATATTATCTTGCAATTAATTTTTCATAATAAAAAATCAGTTCTAATTTTCCGATGAATTCTAAGAAATTTTTTTTCATTATTGTGAATCCTATTAAAATCCTCAAGAAGGTTCAACATTTTTATTTCCAAATATTCAAAAATGTACATGTTTAAAAAAAATTGAAAGATTTTGCTTGAAAATTCTTTCCCATTCTTTTTAGAAGTTTTGGAAAATAATGTACAACCTTTTGAAATCTTTGTCAATTTTCTCCTAAAATTTACTTTCAAAAAGAAAAATCAGTTTACATTTTCCCAGGAATTAAAAAATTCTTTTATTTTCTTGAAACCTTTTAAACTTCTTTAAAAGCTTATTTTTTAAGAAATCTTCAAAAATCCACTAATTTTTTACATTTTATACATCAAAATGCTGGACACCTTTCTTACATTGGTTATATTATTTAGATGTGTTTTTTGTAAGATTCTTGAGAAAATTTAAAATGATATTTGAAGATTTTAAATATGTACGTCGAAAACGTAGAATTTTATATTTTGCAGAATTTTGCAAAATTTGTATTTAGTTTAAAAGATATTTCGGGTTTTTAACAGTTTTAAAATAAATCTTGTTTAATCTTTTTAAATTTTCTTTAACAATTATTTTTCAAAATTTTGTTTTCAATTTTTGTAAAGCTTTTAAAATGTCAAATTACTTTTAATAATTTCTAAAACATTTTGTCCTTTTAAATATCTTTTAAACTTACTTAAATTTTTCCCAACAATTTTTTTTAATGATTAAGTATTTTTAAATATTCTTTATACTATATTTTTTATTATCGTAAAACCTTTCAAAATCCTTGTAAAGCTTCAAAATTATCATTTCCAAATATTCAAAAATATACATGTTTTAAAACTCTTTTGAAATGTTTTTAACTTCTTAATTAATTTCGAATCTTTTTAAAACTTCCTAAAGTCTCATAAACTTGCTCGAACTTTTTATAAAACTCTGTGATCTTTCTAATTGAAAAATTTGGCTTTAAAATCGTACACATTGTTTTTCTAAATTTTAGTAAATACTTTAAAACGCTTTGAAATCTTTGTCAATTTTAATTTCGAACAATTTTTAAATTAAAAATCAGTTTAAATTTTCTCAGAGATTTTATGAAATTTCTTTAATTCTCTTGAAACATTCAAAATTCTAACAAAAAGCATCTTTTTTTATTGAATATATTATTTAGAGAACCTTACATGTCTCATAAGACTGAAGTTTTCAGACTTTTTCTTTAAAATGGGAAAAATAACCAATTTATTTTTAAACATATCGAAATATAATTTTCGTAAGATTCTTAAGAAAACTCAAAAAGATTTTTAAAGATTTCAGATATGTATGTCGAGAAAGTCTAAGTTTCTTTACAGTTGTAGAAATCCTTTTAAATGTCCAAAAATCTGTCAATTTAAAAAAAATCAGTTTAAATTACCCCAATGAATTTAGGAAATATTTTTTTTATCGTGAAATCTTTCAAAATCCCTAAGAAATTTCAACATTATTAATGTCATATATTCAAAAATTTACATTTTAAAAATTGTTTAAAATTTTTTTAACATTTAAAGAAATTTGGAATCTTTTTGAAACTTCTAAACGCCTCTTAATATTGCTCGACTTTTTTATAAAACTTTGTAATCACGTTAATTGAAAAATTTGGCTTTAAAATCGTCCACATTCTTTTTCAAAATTTTAGGAAATAATTGTTTTTTTGAAGAAAAAAATTGTTTGTTGAAACCGATACCAATTTTCTCTTAAAACTATTTAAAAAAATAAAATATCAGTTTGCATTTTCCCAGGAATTTTAAGACATTTTTCTCTATCTCTCATTTTCTTCCGAAAATTTATCTTTTTTGATATACATATTCTTGGTTTAAAATTCATCTGTTCTAAAATTTCACTATTTTCTTAAAAATTCATTGTTTTGGTTGAAGATTTATCATTGCCGTTAAAGATTAATTTCTTTGGCGACAAAATAACTATTTTCTTGAAAAGTCTTTGTTTGAAATTAATTTGATTGAATTTGTTTGCTTGTTTCGTTTCTTATGGACACTTTATATACTTCTGCTCAGTGGAAAAATATGAAATTAAACAGTTTTTAAATGTTTTAATGTTTAATTTATTCTTTCTTTTGAATAATTTGAGATAGTTTATCCAGTAACTGGAATTTTCGAAAAGTTACATCATTAAAATCAGTTAAAAACCTTTTCATTTTTAAAGTTGCGAAGAAACTTCTCAAATTATTTCCACCATTTGAATATTATTACTAAATTATTGAATATATTATTTAGATAATATAAATGATATTTTATGAAAAAAAATTAATGTTAAATAAAAAACAGTTGAAGTCATGAAAAAAAGGTTTTAACAAAATATCTGAATCTTAAACTAAAAAAAAAATGTTTTGTATCAGTTGCATTTTAACCCAAAAAACATTGAATTTGTTTAAAAAGAGACGAATTTTCTACAAACAATTCAATTTTTTAACATGAAAATATATCATTCTTTTAAATGATTTTGATAATAAAATTTAAAAAATCGAATAAATGTTTCTTTTTTAGGTAAATAAGTTCATTTTTTTTACATTTATCGTAAGATTCTTGAGAAAATTCAAAACTTTTTAAAAATCTCAGATATTTATCTCGAAAAGTCTCATTTTCTTTACAGTATTTTGACAATTTTTGGGAAAAAATCGTCACTTTAAAAGATATATCGAAGATCCTTTAAAATGTTAAAAACCATTTTAGATTTTTCTTATAAATTAATTTTTCAAAATAAAAAATCAGTTTAAATTACAACCATGATGTTTTCCACTTTTAAAGAAATTTGCAATCTTTTTGAAACTTCTAAACGTCTCTTAATATTGCTCGAATTTTCTATAAAACTTTGTAATCACACTAATTGAAAAATTTGATTTTAAAATCGTCCAAATTCATGTTAGAAATTTTAGGAAATAATTTAAGATGTTTTAAAATCGTTGCTAATTTTATCTTAAGCTTAATTTTTTTCAATATAATATCAGTTTACATTTTCCCAGGAATTTTAAGAATTTTTTTTATTATCGTGAAACCTTTCGAAATCTTCTTAATGTTTCTTAAACTTAAAAGAATTTTTTATAAAACTTTGTAACCTTACTCTTCTCTTCAAATTAATTTTTTTAAATAAAAAATCTGTTTAAATTTTCTCAGGGATTTCAGGAAATGTTTTTCATTCTCCTCAAATATTAAAAAATTTAAAAAATTAAAAAAAAAAACATTAAAAAAATGGCAAAAAAACTAAAGCTTCCTCCAATCACAAACACGAGTTTGCCTACAACAATAGTTTCAAATTATTTTCAGTAATTTCGAGATTGCTCGAGAATTAATCGAAAATTCATTTTCTGTCAAAAATTTATCTTTTTTTATAGATATTTAATCTTCCTGGTTAAAATTTACCTGTTTAAAAATTAAACTGTTTTGTTAAAAATGCAGGTCATTATAGTCCAATATTAATTTCTTTGGTTACAAAGATAACTATTTTGTTGAAAATTCTTTGTTTGAAATTAATTTGTTTGTTTGAAAACTTGTCTTTTTGGATTGAAAATTAAATTGCTTTTGTAGATACTGCATATTTTTGGGTTATAAATTTAACATTTTTTTTCAAAAACTCTTCTTTTTGGCTTAGAAACTCAAAATTTTGGATATCTTCTTTCTTTCTTGATTAAAAATATTTCTTGGTTGCAAAATGAAAACGCTTTTGATGAAAATTTCTCTTTTTAGTTAAAATGGGGCCATGCGCTTTTTAATAATTGGATTATTTTACCTTTATTGACATTCCTGGATCCCTGACACAACTGCCGAGTGACAGACGATAATCCTCGCATCAAGGACGTAAATCTATCAGGTTCAATGAGCGATTCAAGGGTGGCGTCGACCCTTTCCAAGAGAACAGGAACTACTAAATTTGGTCGTACATTTGCCAGATACTGGAGAGCATAACAGGCATTCGACGATATGTTAAAGGACTTGCTGAACATCGATATCATCGCCAAAGGCAAAACACTCTTGACGAAAGCGTCTACATCCGCGTCTGTCAACTTGTACGAATCTGGAATTGGTGTCGCCCAAGTTGGCTTCTTGAAGCGTTCCCTGAAATTCAAAATAACTTCTCAAATTCAAGCCTGAAATATGAAAACATTTAGAAGTATAAATAAAAAATTGAATTATTTTTCTTTGAAAACGTACAAAAACATTGCAAATTTCAAATTTAACTGAAAAAAACACAATTTCGAATTGAAATGCTTAAAATTGTGCAATTTAAAAAAATTGGAATCATAGCGATCTTGTTTTGTATTCCTTTTTTTTTAATTTTAATCTTCAATGTAATATATTAAAATTACCCGATATTTACTTGGAAGATTTGGACAAATTAAGCATTTAAAATTGTAAAATATTGACTGAAGTGTTAAAAACTAAAAAAAAAAAAAAAAATAAAAAATTTTGTTGTTTAAAATAAAAATAGACTTAAATACTAGAATAATTTAACTTTAAATTTGTACTATTATAAATTCTAGAATCTCATAAAAATTTGCTTTTACACATACAACTTACTTTTCGACTTCAAGTTATACAATTTTAATCGCTTCGAATTAAATATTATTTAAATTCCAGAAATTTCAATTTTGAACGCTTAAAATTAGACATATTAAAATTTCAATTCCTTCGATTTTTAAAGAATACACTCTTAAAAATTCTATTAAGAAATTATTTAATTTTGAACACTTGGCACTTGTCTTCTTCGCGCAACTTTTAATCTGAATTTGAAAAATTTAGTGTCCAATTTTTTAATTCTTAGAGCTTTTTTTTAAATTTAAATGTCAAACACTTTCAAATTAAAATTATACAATTGAAATGTTTTTTAATAAAGATTCAAAATTATTGTTTAAAAATGTTTAAAAACTCGTAATGTCAGGAAAAATTAATTAATTTTTAAGTTGCCAATTATAAGGCATTCGTTTCAAAATAATTAAACTTCAAAGGTTCACAATATTTATAATTCTTCAATTGTGAACGGTGAAATTGACAGTGATTTTCTTTACAGAAATCAAATTTTTTAGTGAAAAATATATCCTTATAAATTTCGATTCATTTCATTTTTTTAATTCTTGTTCGCCACTCAAATATAAACAAAAAATCCAGATAATTTTGAAGATTTTTTCCTTTAAGACAATTTGATGAATTGAAACATTTTTAATTCAATGATTTAAAAATTTGAGTTCAATGCTTTATAAAATGGGTAATATTATCAATATAATAATAATTGAATTGCATCCCTCAAAACTATAAAATTTTATTAAAAATTGAAAGGAACAATTTTAAATAGAAACCATTCAATTTCTATTTAATTATTAAAATATCAATCTTGATTTTCCAAATGAATCATTTTTAAATGAAGCATTAAAAACTGCTCGGTTTAAAATTTAAATTTGTAAAAATTTGATAATTTAATTTAAATTTTATTCACGACATTCGAAATAGAATAAGTAAGAATTTAAAGTTGGTAAATTACACAATTTTAAATTGAAATTTTAAATTTACATTGAAAGAAAACTTTCTAGTTTGAAGCACTAAAATGATAAAAATGTACTCGTTTATTGATAAGAATTTAAAAATATTTAAATTAAATATTTCTAAAATGGTACAAATGGTCAAATTAGATGTCTTTATAAATAAAAAATTTCAGAATCAAGCCTATTAAACTGGATAAATTTTTACAAATAAATAATAATAATCATCATCAATAAAGAATTAATAAATTGAAAATTTGGAATTAACAGTTTAAATTAAATAATTCAAAATTAAACTAGTATTAGATAATTAAAAATTTTGAAATTGGAAGCCCTCAAGATTGGCCAATCTGAAATTTAAAACGGGCAAAATTAAGTAAATAAAAAATAAAAATGTCTAAATTTCAGTCATGAAAATTGGATAATCTTTAACTTTACATCTTGAAATTTAATGATTTTAGAATTAAGCATGTAAAACTGAATGATTTTAAATATGTAAGATCTTAAAATTGTAGAATTTCAAATTGGAATTGCCAATTTAAAAAAAAATAAATTTATTATTAAATCTACCTGTGAAGACGGACGACGAAGTAGTAACACAATCTTTTAATCAATTCCATCAATTTTGTGGCCCATTGACCATAGTTTGCTGTATGCAAATACGTCTCCACGGTTTTTAGAAACTTGTCCAGATACATCTGAGCACTGGATCCGTTTCCCTGATGAAAAAAAAAAAAAATTTCATCTGTTTTATTAAACCTTTTCCCTTTCTTCTCAGAGAAACATTTAAGTTTTGTCGTATTAACAACCACGAGGTTGAAATTTTACGCAAGAGATGAATTTATAACCAAAATAGTTGAATTTTGAATAAAATTGTAGAATTTTCAACATACACAGATGATTTTTCAAAATAAAATAAGCACGATTTTTAAGTTAAGAAAGAAAAATTTTAACCAAATAGTTGCCTTTATGAATTTAAAAAAAGTTGAATTTTGAACAAAATAGTTGAATTTTCAACCTAAAAAGATAAATGTTTAAACAAAAAAGACAAATTTTTAATAAAAGAGTAGAATTTCCTACAAAAAAAAGAAGATTCTTCAGTGAAGAAACAACAATAAATAACCAAATTGTTGAATTTTCAACCCAAAAAAATTCAAAGCAAAAAGAAGAATTTTCTACAGAACGGTTGCAATTTTCACCGAAAATATAAATTTATAATAGAAAAGTTAATATCAACCAAACAATTGAATCTTCAATAAAATAGTTGAATCCTAAGCAAAAAAGAATACTTTTTAACCAAGCAGTGGCACTTGCAACCAATAAATATGCATTTTTTACCAAAAGAATTGAATTTTCAAGCCAAAGAGACGAACTTTCTACAAAAAAGTTTGATTTTCAACAAAAAAGTTCATTTTCAACCAAATAGTTAAAACTTCAAACAACAAAATAGTAGTATTTAAACCCACAAAGATGATTGTTCAAAGAAAAAAGACAATTTTTTAATAAAATAATTACATTTTCAACTAAGAAAGAATTTTCAGTGGAGAAAGAAAAAATGCAATCAAACTGAATTTTTAAACCCAAAGATAAATTTTCTACAAAACAGTTGAACGTTAAAACTGAAAATATGAATTTTTCAACGAAAATTTCATTTTCTACTAGAATACTAGAATTTCTAACCAAAAGTGATTAATAATTCCGAACCAAAAACATAACAGTAGACTTTTCAATTTAAAAAAATGCACTTTCAACCGAAAAAGGGAACTTTTCTACCAAAAGTTGAATTTATAATGCAAAAGGATCAATTTTCTATTAAAATAGACGAATTTTCAACCAAACAGTTGAATTTCTAAACAAAAAAAATGAATTTTTAAACAAAATAGTTTAATTTTCAACAAAATAATTAAATGCTCAACCAAATAGTAGAATTCTTACCCAAAAGAACGAATTCGGTACTAAAAATATAATAGTAGATATTTTCATTAAAAAGAATTAAATTTAAACCATAAAACATAAATTTTTAACAAAAAAATATGACTTTTTCACCAAAAAATGATCTTTCAATCGAAAAGGAGGATTTTCTATCAAAAAAGTAGAATTTACGAATGAAAGAAGTTGAATTGACGACCAAAATCTGAACAAAAAAATGGCTTTTTAACAAAATAGTTTAATTTTCAGCAAAATAATGAAATTTGAAACCAAATAATAGTATTCCTAACCAAAAGAAATTAATAATTCTGAACTAAAAACACAACAGAAAAATTTTAAATAAAAAAAATTCACTTTGAACCAAAAAAGGCAACTTTTCTACTAAAAAGATGAATTTTCAATCCAAATGGATCAATTTTTGTCCAAAGAGACAAATTTTCAACAAAACAGTTGAATTTCTGAAAAAAATGACTTTTTAACAAAACAGTTAAATTTTTAACCAAATAGTAGAATTCTTACCAAAAAGAGATGAATTCTGTACTAAATATATAATAGTAGATATTTTAATAAAAAATATTTAACTTTCAACCATAAAACATAAATGTTTAACAAAAAAATAAGACTTTTCCGGCAGAATTTTGTTTTTTAACAAAATTAACTTAAATTTTTAAGTTTGTAAAAATTCAACAACATAATTAAATTTTAAACCAAATACTATAATTTTTAACCAAAAGAGATTAATAATTCTGAAATAAAGACATAACAGTAGACTTTTCAATTTAAAAAATTCAATCTCTAACAAAAAAGGCAACTTTTCTATCAACGGATTAATTTTCAATCCTAAAGGACCAATTTTCTATTCAAAAAGACGAATTTTCCACAAAGGAGTTGAATTTCTGAACAAAAAAATGACTTTTTAACAAAAGCGTTGAACTTTCAAAATAATTAGAATTTTAACCAAATACTAGAAATTTTATCAAAAATAGATTAATAATTCTGAACTAAAAATATAACAGTAGACTTTTCAATTTAAAAAAATGCAGTTTCTATCAAAAAAGGAAATTTTTATACCAAAATATGAATTTTCAATCCAAAAGGATCAATTTTCTTTCGAGAAAGACGAATTTGCAACAAAACAGTTGAATTTTCGAGCAAAAAATGAATTTTCAACAAAAAGAAGAGAATTTTCAACAAAATAAAGACAAGTAGAATAATATAATACATTCTCAACGAAAAAGAATTACTTTTCCACGAAAAGATGAAATTTCACTTGAAAAGGATGATTTTCTATCCAAAAAGGCGAATTTTCAACTGAACAGTTAAATTTTCGACCAAAAAAAATGACTTTTAACAAAATTATTGAATTTTCAGCGACATAATTGAATTTTCAACCAAATAATAGAATTTTTAACCATAATTATTCTGAACCAAAATATAACTGTAGACTAATCAACTTGAAAAATTTCAGTTTCAACAAAAAAAGTCAACATTTTTCCATCAAAATATGAATTTTCAATCTAAAAGGATCAATTTTCTATCGAATAAGAGGAATCTTCAAGAAAGAATTAGAATTTTGAACCAAAAGCTATAAATTCTGATCCAAAAAAATTATACTAGTTTTTTCAATAAAAAATAATACATTTTCAACGAAAAAGAATTAGTTTTCCACCAAAAGATGAAATTTCACTTGAAAATGATGATTTTCTATCCAAAAAGGTGAATTTTCAACTGAATCGTTAAATTTTCGACCAAAAAAAATGACTTAACAAAATTATTTAATTTTCAGGAATATAATTGAATTTTCAATCAAAAAATAGAATTTTTAACCATAATTCTGAACCAAAAATATAACTGTAGACTAATAAACTTGAAAAAATTCAGTTTCAACTAAAAAAGTCAACATTTTTTCACCAAAATACGAATTTTCAATCTAAAAGGATCAATTTTTAATCCAAAAAGACGAATCTTCAAGAAAAATTAGAATTTTGAACCTAAAGCTATAAATTCTGATCCAAAGAAATGATATTAGTTTTTTCAATAAAAAATAATGCATTTTCAATAAAAAATGATTACTTTTCCACCCAAAGATGAAATTTCATTTGAAAAGGAGGATTTTCTATCCAAAAAGGCGAATTTTCAACTGAATAGTTAAACTTTCGTCCAAAAAAAAGGGCTTTTAACAAAATTATTGAATTTTCAGCAACATAATTAAATTTTTACCCAAATACTAGAGTTATTAACCATAATTCTTAACCAAAAATATAACTTTACACTAATCAACTTGAAAAAATTCAATTTCAACCAAAAAAGGCCAAATTTTTCTACCAAAATATGAATTTTCAATTCAAAACGATCAATTTTTAATTCAAAAAGACAAATCTTCAAGAAAAATTAGAATTTTGAACCAAAAGCTATACATTCTGATCCAAAGAAATGATACTAGTTTTTTCAATAATAAATAATACATTTTCAATCAAAAATGATTACTTTTCCACCAAAAGATGAAATTTCATTTGAAAAGGAGGATTGTCTATCCAAAGAGGGCGAATTTTCAACTGAATAGTTAAATTTTCGACAAAGAAAAATAACTTTTAACAAAAAGAATTGAATTTTTAGCAACATAATTAAATTTTCAACCAAATAACAGAATCTTTAACCATAATTACGAACCAAAAATACAACTGTAGAGTAATCAACTTGAAATATTCAGTTTCAACCAAAAAGGGCAAAATTTTTCTACCAAAATAT
>JAWWLR010000127.1:34039999-34055484 GCA_035041075.1 Acraspis erinacei
ACGAATCATCAAGAAAAAATGAGAATTTTGAACGAAAAGCTATAAATTTTTATCAAAAGATGAAATTTCATTTGAAAAGGAGGATTTTCTATCCAAAAAGGCGAATTTTCAACTGAATAGTTAAATTTTCGTCCAAAAAAAAGGACTTTTAACAAAATTATTGAATTTTCAGCAACATAATTAAATTTTCACCCAAATACTAGAGTTTTTAACCATAATTCTTAACCAAAAATATAACTTTACACTAATCAACTTGAAAAATTCAATTTCAACCAAAAAAGGCCAAATTTTTCTATCAAAATATGAATTTTCAATTCAAAACGATCAATTTTTAATCCAAAAAGACGAATCATCAAGAAAAAATTAAAATTTTGAACCAAAAGCTATAAATTTTGATCCAAAGAAATTATACTAGTTTTTTCAATAAAAAATAATACATTTTCAACCAAAAATGTTTGTATTTTCTTATCAGATTCTCTTAATTCAGTTCGCATATAAGCGAAAAAGGAAACTCTTTAAAAAAAAAAAGAGTAAACAGTGTAAATTCTGCTATAATTACCAAAACTGAAACCGTCCAGATTGCAATATACATCGAATCAATTCTGTGGTGTTTGGTATTGGTCCTATTCTTGTAGTAAACAGGCAGATTCAAGCATCTGACGAATCTGGTAAACATCAGAGGCAAATAGGGTTCCCAGTCGATGTAACCAATATTTTTATTCGACAAGCGTGCCATTAATTCCATCATTTCTCGCTCCCATGACGGAGCATTGTGGCACACTTCCCAGAGTCTCATAAATTCCTTAAACCACAATTCATGGCCCAGGGAATGATGTTGAGGTGGAAGTGTGACTGGTAAAAACCACTCGAGACGTCTCACCGTCAATCCTATCGTGTTCACGTCGTGTGGACAGAGCATCGGCCTCAACTCATCCAGGATTTCTTGCGTTGCACTCAACTGAAAAAGCAGGACCATATTTAAAAAATTTAATTCAAACTGACCGTCTTAATCAAAGAAAAAAATCCCGGTTAGCAAACATTTGTCACGGTCAATAAAATCAAAAAATTCGAAACTCTAAAGCTTAACATTTTTCCATTTGAAGCAATAAAATAATAAACTACAAATTAACGCACAAAAAGTGGAACTCTTAAATTTTAAACTTTTAAAATTGAAGTTTAAAAGTTTTTAAATTCAAAACTGTTTTATTCAAATCCTCAATAAAAATAAAAACGTATAAAATGGAAGGTGCTAACACTTTTCAATTGAACAATTTTAAATGAAATGCAGATAAACTACAAAATTTAGCATTTTTGTATCAATCTAAATTATGATTTTCAATGCTCTTAATTAAATAAACATTTTATTTTAAAATCTTGACAAATCAAGAAGTTGTTTTAAACTTTTTTTCAAAATTCAAATTATTTTTCAAATATTTTCCGAACTTCTAAATAAATTTTAAAATTAATCGAATTTTCCCTACATTTTTAGAAAAATCTTCCAGATTATTTTTTTTACAATTTTGTAAATCTAAAATATTTTTAAATATTCTCTGTAAACAATTTTTCAAAATTAAAAATCATTTTTAATTTTCCTAGGAATCTTAAGAAAAGGTTTCTATTCTTTTGAAGCAAAAATCTATGTTTTATTTTAATTTAGGCTGTGGATATTTGAAATAAAATTTTATTAGGATTAGCCCAATTTTGTCGGAAAACACACTTTTTTCCAATAGTTTGAAATGTTTTTAATTAATTTTGAAATTTTAACGATTATGTTCAAAATTGAATATTTTAGACTGAAACAATATTTTTATTTTAAAGAAAGCCTTTAATTACAAATATATTATTATGAAGTTATTTTTAAGTTGAAAATAGTTTATAAAGTTTCAATCGTCAATTTACTTTTTAATACTTGAAGTACAGATCCATTTAAAAAATATTTCTTTCTATTTTCAGTTGAAAAAGAAATCTAAATTGGAACATTTTCAAAGTCAAAGATTTTCGAATTACGCATTGTGAACTGAATGATATCACAATTGGAAAAAGATAATTCAATTAATTACTTTAAAATACTGTTCAAATCGAACTTGGACAGATTTTTTTTCTAAAGATTTGTAAAATTTCGGATCAAAAATAAATGTACTGTCCCTGATAATTCCAGTTTTTATCCAGGCATTTAGATCTAAATTTGTAAATTTAATTAATATATTTCATTACGAATTCTTGGAAAAATTATTGCAAAAAAAAGTTGCATTCATCCTAAATTTTGACTTTTTAAAAATGGTCCAAATTTCATTGTCTATGAAGCATGTTTAAGATAATTGGAAAATTGATTTCAGAAAAATATTTCTAACACTAGAACACAGAATTTTCCAATTTCCTAATCCCTATTCCAAGTCAAAACTATTATTCTTATGAAAAAAACCCTGAATCGAATTGAAAATTATAATTCTTTTGGAAAAATTCTAGTTCCAACTCAGAATTTGTTAAAATTTGAGAATTCCCTGTTCCAGCTCAGAATTTATTTGAATTTTCAAATTCCCAGTTCAGAACGAGAATCATAATTCTTTTTATAAATATCGCGTTCAAATTTAGATTTTTAATTATTTTCGAAAATTACCCGGTATAAGTCAGAATTAAAATTCTTTGGAAAAATTCCTTCTTCTAATAATTAATTTGATTATTTTCGAAAATTCCACGTTTCAATTCAGAATTTTATTTACTTCCTTGTTCCAAATCAGAATTTAATTTAAATTTAAAAATCCACTGTTCCGAGTCAGAATTATTAATTCTTTAGAAAATTCTTCAGTTATAATTTAAAATTTTGAAAATTTCTCGTTCCAGCTCAGAATTTATTTTAATATAAAAATTCCTTCTTTCGAGGCAGAACTATAATTATTTAAAAAAATTTCCCGTTTCATCTCTGAATTTTTTTAAATTTGAAAAATTCTCTGATAAAATCTAGAATTAACATTCTTTTCGAAAATCCCTGTTCTCAACTCCGAATTTAGAAATTGAAAAAAATTCCCTCTTCAAATCTAGAATTAAAATTTTCATCGAAAATTCCCCGTTTTAAATCATAATTATAATTTTTTCCAAAAACGCCCTGTTCCAATCCAGAATTTTAATTCTTTGAGAAATTTTTCAGCTCTAGTTGAGAATTTTGTTTAATTTGAAAATTTCTAGTACCAACTCAAAATTAAAATCCAGACTTATCATTCTTTCAAAACATTCTTCGTTTCAACTCAGAATTAGAATTCTTTGGAAAAATTCCTTCTTCTAATCCAGAATTTATTTCCATTCCGAATATTTTCTGTGTGTACAAAATATTCTAAAATATACATAAATTATGAATATGGAATATTTATATAAATTAATAATATAACAAACATAATGATGAACAAATATTTAAATTGGTTTCCAAAGTACATGAATTTGATTATTAATTAAAACAAATATTTATATTATTTTCATATATCAATTTTAAGGATACTTAAAACAATATTTTCAATAAATTATATTTTCCTGTAATCATCAAAAATTAGAAAAAGAAAGTTTGATTTAAATAAGTATAAATCGAGTACTATAAATTTACATTTACATCGAAAAACATCGTTATTTAATTTAATTAATATTACAATGATTAAAAGCTCGAAAAATTCCCCCATTTTAACAAATATCCTCTGACTTTTACCTGACAAAATATCCCTAATATCTCTAAAATCGTTTTTGCTTACGGGGAAATAGACTTTCGCTGTGTGGGCAACATTGTCGAGGGCGGTGTCCATGTCGTGGAGTGAACGATAAATTCCGAGATTTATCAACTTGTTATCAAAAACTCTTTTCACTTGGACGTAGAGGGGACGCCATGGTAATTCCAATTCGTCTGGCCGGATAAGATCGTTTTTCCTGAATTAAAATTTAAATTCAATCAGGATCAGTTGGGATTAACATAATGCAGAGTGGACAAAAAAACTTCATTTTAAAAATTCCCTTACTCAGCGAAATCCTGATATAGTTAGGGAATTTTCGAAAAACTAAAGTTTATGTTAATTTTATTACTATAGTTAAACTTGCAACTATTTGGTTGAAAATTACTCTCTTTTGGTTGAGGATTGAAACTATTTTGTGAAAAATTCATGTTATTTGGTTGAATTCAACTACTTTTGGCATAAAATTAAAATCCTTTTTGATTTATTAAAAATTCATTTATTTCTTTGACAATTCACTCATTTTAGTTGGCACTTTTTTTTTAGTTTAATTATTTTGTTAAAAATTATCTTTTCTAGTTCCAGATTAATTGCTTTAATTTAAAATTTTAGTCGTACGTTTTTGGTGCAAAATATATTTTCTTAAGTTGAAAATTCAAATAATTGGTTTACAATTTCTATATTTTATTGACAATTCGAATTCATGTAATTTGTTAAAAATGCGTCTATTTTGGTAGAAAATTCATCTTGTCAGTTGAAAATTTATCTTTTTGGTTGATAATTATTTTTTTCTTATTTAGATATATTTTTTTAACTGAAAATATAGCTGTTCCATTTTTTATCGAAAATTGATCTTTTTTGATAGAAATTTAATCTTCTTGGTTGTAAATTTAACTATTTTTTTTTAAATTTCTTTCTTTTTTGGTCCAAAATTTATTTCACTAACTGAAAATTTAGAAATTTTATTTTTGGTAAAAAATTCATATTTTTAGTTGGAATATTTATCATTTTAGTTGAAAATTCACTTGAACATTTCACATTGAACATCATTTTTCGTAGAAAATTTACCTTTTTTTTATAGAAATGTAATCTTTTTCATTAAAAAATTATCTGTTTTGTAGAAAGTAATTATTCTATTTCTTGTTAAGAATTCATTTCTTTTGTTGAAAAAAACTATTAAGTTGAAAATTCGTTTTTTCTTGTTGATAGAAAATTCATATTTTTGGTTGAGAATTCATCACGGTGATTAAATTAATTTCTGTTTTGTTGAAAATTAATTTTTTAACTGAACTGGGTTTAAAATTTAATTAAGTTTGTTGAGAATTTATTTTTGTCGTTGAAAATTGATTGCTCTAACTGAAAATTCAATTAGATAATTGATCTTTTTTGTTGAAAATTCTACTAACTATTGGTTAAAAATTCATATTTTTCTTTGAAGATTCATCATTTTAGTTAAAAATTCAATTCTTAGGTTAAAAATGTATCTTTCTTATTTTATTACTTTTCCCATTGAAAATGTTTTTACATAAAACTGTTCAAACTTGAATACTGTATTTAAAAAAATCCTCATTTTTAAATTCTTCTATTTGAAAAAAGTGTAATTATTTACAATTACTGATTTTAATACAGATATTGAATTCTTTATCATTTTTAATCTTGATCATTTTTAATCCTCAAAATTCTAATTTTTAGTCAGGAAAAAACGTAATTACTTTGATCATACTTACACTAATAATCGATGCAAAGTATTGGCGAATGTGTAAATCAGGAATGGTTCTAAATCTGGAATTGTCGTCAGCTCGTACAACAATTTAATTAACAAAATATGATCCTCTTTGCTGAAATTCAGCCCATAAAGATATATGTATCTGGAAAGTAAAAGAAACAAATTATTCAAGTTTATTTAATAATTTAGTAAAAATTCAAAACAGGGATCAAAGTGAAATTGAAGCTCAAAAAAGCAGAAACAGAATATTTTTTATGAAAAAAAATAGGGAAATCATTAAACATGTATTCTTACATGTAAAAAAGGATTAATATTTTTATAAGAAATTGTATAGTTTTTAAATAATTTTTTATGTTTCTGGCATTAAAGAATTTTTTCAATTGAATATACTTGGATCGCTAGGAAATCCATTCACAGCGATCTAAAAAAAGTCCGACAAAAAATAATATTTCTTAAATAAAATTATTTTATTGTATTTAGTTCTACAAAAGCAAGCTAAAGCACTGATTTGTTTATAAAAAACATTTTTTTGCATTACATTATCGATCTTTTAGATGTAAGGTTGATTTCATACCTAAAAGAAAAATTTAGATCATAGAATATGAAAAATGTATCAGGGAAAAGGCAGGGGATTTTGAGTTTGGGATTTTGTAGCAACCCTGTAATTACAAAAATTGATAAATTGAAACATTTAAAAAAAATGTTTTTAAACTTAGTTTTGAGCATATTCAGACTTTATATTTATTCAGGAGCTTCACATTAAAATACAATTTAACACTCTTTAATTTGAAGATGTTGAATTTTAACATCTTAGTTTTAAATATTTAATTTTTGGAACTTTATTTAAACTATTAATTTAAATTAAATTTAAAATTGGAAAATGTGAAATTACTTGCATCTTCATCAGATAGGGAAAAAATGTAAGGGAAGGGGAATGTTTCTTTTTGTTGAAAATTTAGCTTTTTTGGTTGAAAATTAGTTGTTTAATATTGATAATAAATTTTTTAACTTAAAATTTAATTATTCCATTCTATGTGCATTTTTTGGTAGAAATTTAATCTTCCTGGTTGAAATTGTACCTGCTTGGTAGAAATTGGGGCTATTTCGTGGAAAATTTATTTTAATCAGTTGAAAATGAATTTTTTTACTGTATTATTTAAATTTTGTTAACTTAAAATTGACATATTCCATTTTTGCTTGAAAATTTATCTTTTTTAGTTGAAAATTAACTTATTTGCTTAAAAACTCGTATTTATTGGCTAGAAAATTCAACATTTCGGATGAGATTGCATTTGATTTCATATGAGTTAATTTCGGATTTCATAGGATTTCATAAGATAAAATTTTTTGAAGGATTTTCAAAATTGTTAAAAAAGTATCTGTAAGATGTGAATTTTTTACGACTTAAAATAAAATTAATTTAATATTCTAATATCAAAAATTTTCAGTTAAAAAAATTATAATCGTTCAATTTTTATTGTTACTGAATTGAATATGACAGTTAGGATTTAAAACCATCGAATCTTCGAACTGAACAACTTATAAAAGTTTAATTTGTTTAATTTCACATCTTAACGGGATTTAATTTAAAATTGTCCACTTGAAATGTGTCAGAATCTTTCATTTTATATGCGTAAATTACTGAGCGTTTTAATAAAAAAAAATGTAAACGTTAATCTAAAAGTTAAAAATTCAAAATGGTTCCTCTTTTATAGTTTTAATTTGAATTTAGTTGTAAACCGGGAAAATGCCGAGAATTTTTTTCCTGGATAAACAATAATTTGTTGCAAATTCGTCTTTTTTGTTAGGAAATTAATCTGATTGGTTGAAAATTAATTTTTTATTGGTTCAACATAATTTTTTAAACTTGTAATTGATATTTTTAGGTCCAACTTGATGTATTTTGTTAAAAATTGCCCTTTTTGGTTTGAAAATTAATTTATTTTGGTTAAGAATTCAATAATAGTTTGTCAAAAATTCGTTGCTTTCTTTAACTTCATTTCTGGTTCAAAATGTACCTTCTTGCGTTGAATACTCAATTATTTGGTTAAGAATTCATATACTTTGTTGGAAATTTATCTTTTTTGGTTCAAAATACTTTTTTAAATATAAAATTTATCTTTTTTAATTGTAACTTTATGTATTTTATTGAAAATTTAACTCTTTTGTTGAAAATTCCTCTTTTTAGATTGAAAATTAATTTTTAGTGATTGAGGATTCGATTATTTACTCGAAATTTCCTATTTTTTGGTTAACTTCATCTCTTCGTTTGAAAATTCACCTATTTTTTTGAAAATGTATTTTTCTTTTGCTTGAAAATAAACTGTATTAACTGAAAAATTAATTATTCCATTTTTGGTTAATAATTTATCTTTTCTAGTTGAAATCTCAATTATTTGATTGAAAATTCATATTTCTCGTTGAAAATTTATCTTTTTTTGCAAGAAATTAATATACTTGATTGAAAATTCATCTTTTTGTTTGAAAATTTATGTATTTTATGTATTTTTGGTTCATAATTTATCTTTTCGAGTTGAAATCTCAATTATTTGATTGAAAATTCATATTTCTAGTTGAAAATTTGTCTTTTTTGCAAAAAATTAATATACTTGATTGAAAATTCATCTTTTTGTTTGAAAATGTATGTATTTTATGTATGCCTTACAAAATTTGCGGATCATCCTCATAAAATTCAGTATGACTGTACATAGGTGCATGGTATTTTTTTATGCCTAAAAGAAAAATTTAGATCGATCGGGGAAAAAATTGCAACATTATTCAAAACTATTTTCTCTGGAACGTTTTTAAATTTAGTTTTGAAAATATTAAGTTTTTTTAAAATAGTTTTAAACTCTAAATTGTTTAACTATCAAGGGTTTCAATTTAAAATTGTCCAATATTATTATTTCATTCAAAAGATTGAAAATTGAAGTTATTTAATATTTAAAATCGACTTATGATTAAGACTTTAAATTTAAAATTGTAGAACTTAGAACTCTAATATCTTATTTTTAATTACAAAATATTTGAAACTTTATCTCAATTATTCGTTCTAATTAAAATTGAAATTCACAATTTTAAATAATATACACCTTCATCAAATAGGGGCAAAAAAAGGAAAGGGACAAATTTATGAGAAAATAAAAAAGTTCAATATGATAATAGAAAGTGACTTTCTTTACAAAAAAGTGACCAAAGGTGAATGTTCTAAACAAAGTGACTCACTGGCCTTAAGAATTATGAATCTTAGGTTTCAAATTTATTCAGGCTAATTTAATTTTCAAATTACGATCAGGAAATAGATCTGACTATTAAATAAATTTATGTAAGTTTCGCCAGCTTTCTGAAACTTTGTTCTCCGTACAATAACTTAATATTTTAAACAAAGGTCACTTATTTCCAACACAGAAAAATAACAACATCAGTATATAATACAATATTTATGTATAATAATGTATAAGAAACCAATTTTTTAAACCAAATAATTGAATTATTTCGAAGACAGTTGAATTTTCAACAAAAAAGGTGAAAATTCACCTTTTTGTTAATTAAATTTTTGTTTAAAAAAAAACAAATATGCTTTTTTAATTCTTATTAAACATAAAGTGTATATATTTTATAAAAAAATGAATTTCTTTTAAATGTTCAAATGCTTTTTATTTTATAGAAAAGTTGTACTTATTATGAGAAAGGTTATAGCTGCATCTACGTTTTTATAAAAGCTAAAAAATAGCCAAAATCTATATTTTTTAGATGAAAATTGTTTTGATAAAAAATCATTATTCTAAATTTGCAATTTATCGTAGGAAAAATTTACTGGAAATATATTCTTGGTACATTCCGTAAAAAATTGAGCCTGTTCCTTTGAAAATAGCAAAACTCTAAATATGTTCATGAAAATTGTTAAATCATTATTAATTATTGGAAATTTGTAAAGTAACGTAGAAAAGAGTTATTGAAAATACATTTTTAGTCATAATTAATAATTAATTATTAATAATGCTTTGAAATGTGGAAATCATCTCAGAAACCTCTCAGTTAATTCTATCAATACATTCTTGGTTGAATCCGCAAAATAAATTTTGCCTATTCCTTAAAAACTAGCCAATCTCTGGATATGTTTATAGACATGGTTAAAATATTGAATAATTATTGTAATTTTTCTAACTATCATTAGAAAAAGTTATTGCAAAAACATTCTTCATTGATTGCGTAAATAAAACGAGCATATTCGTTGAAAATAGACAAACTCTTACTTTGTTTAGCAACATTGTTTAAACAATAATTAAATCTCAGATATTTTCAGAGCATTATTGAAAAGTCTTTGGAAAGAAATTATTACTTAATTTTGTAAAAAATTGAGCCTATTCGTTGGAAAATAGCCAAACTCTTTCATTTTTAAAATGAAATTGTTTAAATAATGATTAATTATTGTAAATATGCAAAGTAACGTAGAAAAGTCTTATTAGAAATAAATAATTTGTTGCTTCCGTAAATAAATTGAGCCTATTCCTTTGAAAATATTCAAACACTAAATATGTTCATGAAAACTGTTTGAATGATAATTAATTACTATAAATTTGTAAAGTACCGTAGAAAAGAGTTATTGAAAATACATTTTTACTTGACTTCTCAAAACAAATTGAACCTATTCACTTAAAAATAGCTAAACTATCGATTCTTTAAATAAAAATTGTTTAAACAATTAATAATACTTAAGAAATGTACAAAGTGGCTCAGAAAAAAGTAATCGGATAGAAATTCTTAGTTAATTCAGTAAAAAATGTATTTAACCTATTCATTAACAAATACACAAACTCTGTATTTGTTTAGGAAAATTGGATAAATCATTAACATCGGAAATACATTCTTAGTCGACTCAGTAAGTAAATTGTGCCTATTCTTTGAAAAATAGCCAAACTCTAAGTATGTTTATATAAAATGTTTAAATAATTAATAATTATGTGTAAAAAATTGTTAAAAATGTAGATGATTTTGTAGAACATTAAACTTTTGTATAACATTCATATTTTGTTGCTGAAAAGTCAACTGAAATCTTTTTTGGAAGAAAACTATTTTTCCTGAAAATTCGCCTTCTTGATTAAAAATTTCACCTGTATTATTAGAATTATCACTTTACTTGGACGAAAATGCAGCTGTTTGTTTGAAAAGTTAACAATATTGTTAGAAAGTCGTACTTTTTTGCTAATAATCGAATATTCAGCAGAAAATTAACTTATTGTTTAAAATATTCTCATTTCGGGGTTAAAAGGTGAACTTGAATCTTCTTTGGATAAAAATTTAACTATTTTGTTGAAGTTTTGTTTTTTAAATTTATCTGCTTCAGAAGAAATGTCATCTTTCTTGGATAAAAATTTAATTCTTCGGTTGAAAATTCAACCTCTTTTTTTAAATTTTGTCTTTTTGATTTTAAAATTTACCAGCTTTAGCAGAAATTACATCTGTCTTGGATAAAAATACAACTATTTGGTAGAAAAATTCAACAATTTTGTTGAAAAGCCATAATTTTTGTTTAAATTAAGTCGTTTAAAAAGTCAGACTTTTTCATTTTTTATTTAAAAATTTAGCTATTTTAAGAGGAATTTTGTCTTTATTGGATAAAAATGAAAATTTTTGGTTTACCATTAAACTGTTTTGTTGAAAATTTAACTATTACATAGTAAATTTACTTTTTGTTTAAAATTCATATTTTTATCTAGAAAAGTGAAATGGAATCTATTTTTTAATGACATTGTTAAAAAATTAATTGCCGTTTGAATGCTTATGTCTGCTTGAAAATTTAACTGTGTGGACGTAGTCTTTTTTTAAATTAATGTTTTGATTTAAAGCGTAACTTTTCCATTTTTTTAAGATTGATCTTTTTTAGTAAAAAAAAAATAATTTTCTTGATTTGAAATTCCATGCTCTTAGGTAAAAATGCATCAGTTTCAAATGAATATTTTTGCACGAGTCATATTTTGGTTTGAAAAATCAATTTTTGCAGGGATAAAAAATGCGTCTTTTGGCTTCAAGTTTCAACAATTTAGATAAGGATTTATTTCTTTCTTGAGTGAGAAATCCTTATTTTTTGAAAATGTGTCTTTGGTTTTAAAATTATTTGTTTGTTATACATTTCATATTTTTTTATTGAAATATAAAGTATACTAAATATAAACTATATTAGTGATCAAGGAAAATGCAAAATTAGACAAGGAAGAATCAAGGAATTTTGAAAATAGACTGGCATAACTAGCAACAAAATTTCTGGAAACTAAAAATTACGTAGAGTAGACTGAGTCTCTGGATATATTTATAAACATTATTAAAATAATTAATAATTATTGTAAATTTGCTAAATATCATCGGAAAGAGTGACTGGAAAAACATTATTCATTGCTCCCGTAAACAAATTGAGCCTATCCGTTGAAAAATGGCCAAACTCTTGCTTTTGTTTAAATTTGTCGAATAAAATTTGAAAAAAAAACATGTAAAAAACAAACGTATTTTCTAAAAGAAATTCTCAATGTTTCGACCAATACTGGTCTTTTTCAAGAGATGATAAAATCTAACATTTAAAAAGTAATGAATTTTAAAGTCACACAATTTATGTCGTCATTAAAATACGAGTTTTACAAAAATAAAAATAGAATAGTTATTGCCATACCTGAGTAAAAAAACATTGAAGTATTCATAAAAAGCTTCCTTCTTAAAAAAAAACTAAAAGTAACAATTTTTTTAAATTATAGCAGGAGATTGAAAAGCAGAATGTTATTGTAAATTTGCGAAGTAACGTAGGAAAGATTCATTGAAAAAACACATTCTTTGTCGATTCCGTAAAAAAATTGAGCATATTTGTTGGAAAATAGCCAAACTGAATTTTTAAAATAAAAATTGTTTAAATAATAATCATTTATTGTATATTTGCCAAGTATCGTAAGAAAGAGTCGTTGGAAGTACCTGATAACATAAACTAACTGATGATATTCGTTAAAAAAAGGCCAAGATATTAATTTGTTGATGAATTTTGTTTAATGAATTGGATGAATTGGATGAATTGGATGAATTGGAAGTTCCTGATAACATAAACTAACTGATGATATTCGTTAAAAAAAGGCCAAGATCTTAATTTGTTGATGAATTTTAATCAAAATACTCGAATTTTTAAACAAAAAAAGATTAAAATTGAAAATTTACAAAAAAAGAGATATATGAATTTTTAACAAGAATCAATTTTCAACTACAAAAAAATAAATATTGAACCAAGAATGGAAAAATTCTACTTCCAGCAAAAAAATTAAATATAAAAAAAAAACAGTGAAATTTCCAACTAAGGAAAAGAGTTTTCAACTCAAATTATGAATCTGGAACCAACAAAAATGAATTTTTAAAGTTCCACTTTTAACCAAAAAATACCAATTTTTCGAACACACGAAATTTTCTGTAAAACAGTTACATTTTTAACAACAAAAACTAATTTTCTACTAGAAAAAAATTGCAAAAAGAAATAGTATTCTTAAAAAAACAAAGCACCGAATATTTAACTAAAGATGAATTTTCAAATAAAAATGAAGAAGTTACATTTTCAGTTAAAAAATTAATTATAAACAAAAAACAAATTTTCAAACAAATAATTAAACATTCAACCAACGAGATAAATTTCCAACTAACAGGATAAATCTTCATCTACTGCAATTAAACTTCCAGTGTAAAAAAATAAATAAAAAATAATAATTTCTATCAGAGTGGGATTTTCAATTAAACTGATGAATCTTCAACAACAAATTTTTTTAACGCAGTGAATCAATATTTAAAATTTAATCAATCAAATTTGAATTTAAAAGTTCTTTCAGGAAACAGACCATTCAAAACAATAGTATAATCGTATTCATTTTATCAGCTTCTTGAAACTTCGTTTTACGGAGAATTTCTGAATATTTTAAGTAAACTGCTACACTAATTTCAAATCAAGAGAAATAAATCAGTAAAGAATAAAATCTTTTTTATAATAATTTGTAATAAACAAATATTGATAGATAAGGAATATATAAATAAAATGGAATAGGTAAAAGTAATTGAACACCAAAACGAAATCAAAACAAATTGAAACTAAAAATATGAAAATAAAATAAAATTGTACTTACTTGCACAATCGTACAGTAGATTCGTAGCAGCCGGGTCGAATTTCCCTGAGCATGACAGACCTTGCCAGGTTGGCCTTGATATCAGCGAAGGTCTTTTGAGCCTCGTCATCAAGTTCCTCGACATAAGGCAATAATTTATTAAATCGAATTGTCCTTTTCGACTGCCACTCATCATTTTCTGGAGCTAAGCTCGTACCCGAATCGTAATCAAATCCGTTCTTAAACGAATCAAACATCGTTGCTAAATTTTTTAAATCGCTTAAGATGTCCATTGATCCGGTTGAATTAGGTTAAGTCACTCCTATCGACGACGAATTACTTGATGCAATGCGCCATCATCACGATATCACGAACTTTATTCTATTCACCATTTACATTTACATCACCACTTGCTCACTTCCACACTCATTTTCACCGAGTCATGTTTTTCAACCTGGAAACCATATATGTATACAATAAAGTACGAACACAAAAAAGACCTAGTGGCCGATCAATTTTCCAAACACCTTAAAAGTTGGCAAAAGTTCACTAGGTCTGGGAAATCCTGGGAAACACAGAAGTGAGGAAACAGTGTTGGAAACAGAAGCTGGAAAAATGGAAAAATAGTTTGGGAAAAGTCCTCTAGGCGGCGCTGAAATCGGCGGAAAAGTGGTGGGATATTTGAAATATGTTCACAGAATTTCGAGTATCGAAAGGGTTTTTGTTCCATGAAAGAAAAGTGAGATTTTCTACCAACAAATGGTAATATATCAAACAAATAACAAATTGTGCATGTCAGACAAAATATAGAAATCAGAGAAAGTCAGGCATTTTTGAAGAAAAATGCGAAAGTAAGCGAATTTCTGTAAGAAACACTTTTTAAAGATAAAGTCACCGTAGCCACTTTTTAAATAAAAATATAATTTTAGTCGCTTTTTTCAATAAATTAACTCATGGGATTTTAAAAATTTCAAAAGATTTAAAAGAATTTGCAATATTTTCGGGTATTTTGAAAATTTGCAAGAATTTTATAATAGTTTTCAAACATTTAAAAGAATTTTAAGGATTAAGGGTATTTTTTAAATTTCAAGGAATTTTCAAGAACTTTAAATTTTTTTAAAGGATTTTAGAACATTTAAAAGGTTTAACAAAATATTTTAGAGTATTTTAAAATATTACAAGGCATTTTTTATCTATTTCAATCATTTGAAAGAATTCGAAAGGATTTTGACGATTTTTTGGTATTTTTAAAAATTGCATGGAATTTTCCAGGGCTTTAAAAAGTTTCATGGGGTTTCAACGGATTCAAAATATTTTAGGGGATTTAAAAAATTCAAAAGTATCTTCAAGAACTTAAAAAATGTTAAGGGACATAGAAAGATTTCAAAAGATTTTAAATATTTTTGGGTATTTTGAAATGATTACAAGGAATTTGGAATATATTTCAATAATTTGAAAGGATTCTTAAAGATTTGAAAGATTTTAGTGTATTTATAAATAAAAAAGATTTAATGAATTTAACTTTTTTAGGATTTCCAAGTATTTCTCAAGATTTCAGGATAATTAGAACAATTCCAAACAATTTGCAAGAGCTTTAGATAGTCATAGAAGATTCTAAGGATTTTTGTAATACATTTGAATAATTTGAAAGAGATTTAAGAATTTCAAGTTATTTTTTTTAATTCAAAGGATTTTTAAAATATTTGAGTGTATTTTAAAAGATTCCAAGGATAAAAAAATATTTCAATAATTTAAGGGATTCAAAAGGATTTTAATGGTTTGACGATATTAAAAAAAATTTACGGAATTTTCGAGAGCTTTAAAAAGTTCCAAGGAATTTCAAAAGATTTCAATGGGTATTTTCACTTCAATCGCCACCTAACTTCACTTCGTTGATTGCTGAGGGGAAAACAAGGGACCAAATGCATGGGA
>JAWWLR010000127.1:34057205-34068633 GCA_035041075.1 Acraspis erinacei
TTTGGTCCGATGTTCATTTTTTTATCAATTAAAGTGAATTTAGGGTGACCAGGCAGGCGTCCTGATTTTTCATTCTCGAAAACGAAAATTCGTCATTTTTATTTCGTGGAGCTAAATTTTGTTCAAAATTTGTGAGAGCGCAGTCTCATTGTGACTGTTCATTTTCAAAAAGTTGACATGTGTCGAATTTGACTAATATTTAAAAAGAAAGGAAAATATCGAATTATCTAACAAAATTGGAAGTTCTTACAAATTTTTAAAATAACGAACATATTGTATAGACTGTACACAATTATTTAAATAAAATGTTGACATCGAAAAAGTGATTTATATAATTTATAATTATTATAAGCTTAGGAAATAAACATATATTTGTATTGTTTAGTTCATAATTCAACAATTTGTTTGAAAATAAAAGTCCATCTTTTTATTTGAAGAATCACGTTTTTTGTTTTGTTGAAAAAATTAATTAGTTTGAAAATGTAACTCTTCCAATTTTGGTTGAATATTGATTTTTTGTAGTTGAAAATTCTTTCTTGTGGGTTAAAAATTTATTCTTGTAGATTGAAAATTCAACTATTTAGTTGCAAATTTATTTATTTTGTTGAAGATTCAACTCTGGTTAAAAATTTAACTTTTTTTTTAAACTCGTTTTTTTGCCTTGAAATATCAACTTATATTTTTTGTTGTGAATTCATCCTTTTGTTACAATTACAAATTTTCGGATTCAAAATTTAACTTTTAACCGCTGAAGTCAATTTTTTGTGTTTGAAAATTCGATGTTTTGCTTTCAAATTCAACTGTTTTGTTACAAATTTAATTATTCTGATAAAAATGTGCGCATTTTGATAAAAATTCAAGTATTTTGCTAAAGTCATATTTTTTATCCAAATTTACACATTTTTTTATTTTTAATGCGTCTAACGAGGCAGAAAATTAATTAGTCTTTCTTCTAAAAAATTTAAATCATTGGTCGAAAGTGCAACTGTTTCTGGGGGACATTTTTTTTTTAATTCAGCTTTTTTATTGAAAATTTTACGTTTTGGGTTGGAAATTCAACTATTTGGTCGAATATCAGCTTTTTATAAAATTAAAATCTCATATTTTCAAGTTGAAAATTCAACTGTTTTGTAGAATTCGTCTTTTGGCGTAATATTTCACTTTTTTTGTATTAAAAATGCTTATTTTTCCATGAAAATTAAAACATTTTGGTTGTCTTTTGTTTTTTCTTAAATGAAAATTAAATTATTTTTCTTATGAACAATTATTTTAGTTTAAAACTCCGCTATTTTTACAGAAAATTCTATTTGATCCAAAATTAACTTTTTTATTTTGTTAATTCTACTGTTTAGTAGAAAATTCGTGTTTTTTTTCATGAAAATTCCACATTTTAGATACATTTTTTTTCTTTATCGACTGAAAATTCGACTTTTCTATAGAACGCTAGTCTTTTTGCTGTGAAATTAAATATTTTATTATGACATTTTTTTCTTTATTGAGTAAAAAATCTTTGTTGGTTAAAATTTCAACTCTAGTTGAGCATTTGTCATTTTCATTTGAAAATTCATCTGCTTTGGTAGATAATTAAACTAATTGGTTGATTAGTTTTTGACTTGAAGGTTCATCATTTTAGTCAAAAATTAATTTCTTTGGTAGAATATTCAACTCTTTTTTTGAAAATTCGTTTCGCTTTAGGATGAAAATTAATTTTTGTGAACAAAAATTGAGCTATTTCATTTTTCGTTAAAAATGTACCATTATATTAGAAATTTGTTGTAATTTGTTCAAATTTCGTCTTTTTTTGGTAGGAAATGAGTTCTTTTAGTTGAAAAAATAATTTTTTTTACTGGAAATTCATATTTTCCGGTTGAAAATTCAACTTTTTTTATAGAAAATTTGTTATTTTAAATCGATAATAACTCTTTGTTTAATGAAAATTCAACTAGAACATTTCTGGTTTACAGTTGATTTTTTCAAGTTTAAAAATTCAAATATTTCATTAAAAATGACTTTTTTGGTTGAGGATTCAAATATTTTGTTAAAAGTCCTACTTTTAGGTTCAATTCGACTTCTTTTGATTTGAAATAAAAATCTTTTCTTGGTAAAAATATCCCAAATGGTCTTACGTTATTTTTGAATGCCCCTTGGGACATTTCGATTTCAGTTTCACGTTTTTCTATTTAATCTTGGTTTTCCTCAAGATTTCTGAGATATTTTTCCTATAACAGAAAAGATGATCAATAATTTTATTGTTGGACCTTTGGAGCCAGAATGTTGTTTATAATGCTCGGTGATATCGAAGATTCAATAAAAAATTTAATTTTTATCATTAGGCGATTAATAATTCAAAATTGATTGTTTCATTTGTAGAATAATTTTTTGCCACAAAAATATGAAGTATGTATTTTTAAATTGGTACCTAACAGTGAATGATATAAAAAAAATGATTTATTCCAGGTCTCGACATGGTTCCTGACCCAACCATCATCTGCTCTGCCTTGAGAGCCTGCAGACGTCTGAATGATTTTGCTCTTGCCATCAGATTTCTTGAATTAATAAAATTCAAATGTGGAGATCACGTTAACAAAATCTATCCCTACGTCCTCCAAGAGATCCGACCCACCCTGGATGAATTGGGAATTAACACCCCAGAAGAGTTGGGCTACGACAAGCCAGAACTAGCTCTTCAGAGTGTCTACGACATTCACTAATTCTAGAAGTTTCAGTTTCTCACTAGTCCAAGACAACTAGAAAATATCTCTTGAAACTCTTCATTAAAATTAGATTGGCATTTAGCTCATCGTACAAAAAAAGTTACTAATAAATTGCTTTAAAAGTTGAAAAATGCTTTATTTTTCTATCTCCCTTTGTCAGAAACAAAATGTTTCAAATTTTTTTTTTTTTTATTGCCTTGAGCAGGATGTTCGGGGTCCTATAGGTCGGGAAATTTTGAAATTTAAAAATTCATCTCTTAGAAATTTTATATTCTTTGGTTAAAAATGTAACTGGTTGTAAATTAATATATTTTTGGTTTAAAATTAAAATTTTTCATGGGTGAAATATCAACAAATACATCTTTCGTCGAGATTTTAGCTTTTTTTTATGAAAATTGAACCATTTTGTTGAATTTTTTTTCTTTTGGTTGAAAATAAAAATTTAACTTTTCCTTATTCGGTTAAAAAATTATTTTCTTGAATTGAAAATTTAACGTTTTGGTTGAAAACTTGTTTTTTTTTTCTTAAAAATAAAAGTTTTTAATAACTGTTCCATTTTGGGTTTGAAATTGGTCTGTTTTAGTTAAAAATAATTCATTTACTTTTAAAAATCAACTATTAGGTTAAAATTTCACGTGTTTGTTAACAATTCATCTTTTTTTGTTACAAATTAATTTCTTTTTTTTTTGTAGAAAAATAATCTCATTAGTTAAAAATTCACTTTTTAATCGAAAATTAATTTCTTAGTTGAAAATTTAACTTTTTTTCTTAAAAATTTAACTAATGTATTTTTGGTTGAAAATTTACTTTTTTTTAACTTGAAAATTCATCTTTTTGGTAGCAAATTATTTTTTTAGTTCAGAATTCATCTTTTTTGTTAGAAAATTCAACTATTTTGTTAAAAAGTTATACATTTTTTTTGATTAAGAGTTAATTATTTTTATTTGAAAAGTCTATTGTTATATTTTTGTTTCAGAAACCATTTCTTTTGGATAAAAATTCTTTCATTTGGTTACAAATTTCATGATTTTGTTGAAAATTCCATTATTTCTTTCTTTAAAAATTGGACTATTTTCTTATTCTTCTTTGGACAGATAATTCCTCCTTTTGGATTCAGAATTTATACTTTGGTAAAAAAAGTCATATTTTTTGTCCAGAATTTATATCTGGGTTCAAAATTTTATTATTTGTATCTCTTCATTAAAAGCTAATTTTTTCATTTGAAAAGTTTTCTATTATATTTTTGGTTGTAAAAGTCGTATTTTTTATTTAAATTGATTTCTTTTTCATTGAAAAGTCCACTATTATATTTTTGATCCAGTTTGGACTGTTTTTTGTTAAAATTTTAATATTTGGTTAAAAAAGACTTCGGTTACAAATATAATTCCCTTTTTGAGAATTCAACTATTTTGTTAAAAAAATATATTTTTTGGTTTAAAGTTATTTTTTTAAAACTCTACTATTATATTTTTGGTTTAGGATTGATTTCTTTTGGTTCAAAATTCTTTTATCTGTTTGAAAATTTATTTATTTTGCTGAAAATTCTGCTACTTTGGTCGAAAATTTCAATTTTTTGTTGAACATTCGTATTTTTGGATAGAAAATTCATCCTCGTGGATTTAAAATGTATCCTTCTATAGAAAATTCACATTTTTGGTCCAGAATTTATCTTTGGGTTACAAATTCGACAATTTGGTCGAAAATGTAATTATTTTGTTAAGGTCATCTTCTGTTGTTAAAACTGAATTCTTTTACATTGAAAAGTTCAGAATCCCTCTATTTTGTTAAGAATCCAAGTATTTTATTAAAAACTCATCTTTTTGTTTTGAAAGTTAATTATTTTTAATTGAAAACTTTACAATCAAACATGTATTTTTCGTTCAGAATTGGTTACAAATTCTTTTATTTGGTTGAAAATTCAAGTATTTTGTTAAAACGTCATTTTTTATTTTGAAAGTTTATTATTTTGGATTAAAAAATCTACAATTATTCAGGTATTTTTTGTTCAGAATTTAATTAATTTGGTAAAAAGTCATCTATTTTGTCAACATTTTTTATTATTTTGTTGAAAATTCAATTATTTGTTAAAAATTCATATTTTTTGGTAAAAAATTAGCCGTTTTTTGTAGAAACTGAATTATTTTTATTAAAAAGTCTGATATTATATTTTTGGTTCAGAATTCATCTCTTTTAGGTGTAATTTAATTATTCTATAGAAAATTCAACCATTTTGTTCAAAAATCACAATTTTTCGTTTGAAAATTAAATATTTTTAAATGAAAAAACCACTATTATATTTTCGGTTCACAATTTATTTGCTTTTTTCAAAAGTAATTTTTTGTTTTGAAAATTTGAGAATTTTAAATAAGACGAAAATAAAATATAAAATCCCCTTCCCTAACGTCCAACAAACAAGATTGATTTATTTATAGGAATTTTTCACAATATTTTTTTTTTTGAAAATTATTTTATTTGGTTGAAAATTATTTTTTTTTATTGAAAAGCTGCCTATTATATTTTTGGTTCAGAATTTATCTCTGGCTTGAAAATGTTTTTTTTTTAAATTGAAGTATTTTGTTAAAAAGTCGTCTTTTTGGTTAAAAATTCTTTTATTTTGAAAATTAATTTTCATTGAAAAGTACCCTATTATATTTTTGGTTCAGAATTCATCTATTTTGTTAAAAATCCAAGTATTTTATTAAAAATTCATCTTTTTTGTTTGCTAATTAATTATTTTTCATTGAAAACTTTACAATCAAACAGATATTTTTGGTTCAGAATTCATCAATTTTGTTAAAAATCCAAGTATTTTATTAAAAATTATTCTTTTTTGTTTCAAAGTTAATTATTTGTCATTGAAAACTTCACAATCAAACAGGTATTTTTCGTTCAGACTTCATCTCTTGGTTTCAAATTTAATTATATTTTCGAAAATTGAAGTGTTTTGTTAAAAATTAATACTTTTGGTTAAAAATTTAAGTATTTTATTCAAAAGTCGTCTTTTGGGTTAAAAATTATTTTATTTTGAAAATTAATTTTCATTGAAAAGTTCTCTATTATGTTATTGGTTCAGAATTCATCTCTTGATTGAAAATTTAATTTTTTTTTCAAAATTCAAGCATTTTGTTTAAAAGTCATCTCGTTAGCTTGGAAGTTAATTCTTTTCCATTTAAAAGTCCAAAATCATATTTTTGGTCGAGAATTAAACTTTTTGGTTAAAAATGTAATTCTTTTCTTAAAAATTCAACTATTTTGATAATTTTTGCTAGAAAGTTCATTCTCTTTGTTTGAAAAGTCTGGCTATTATATTTTTAGTTCAAAATTCATCTCTTTTGGTTGAAAAGTCTATTATTTAGTTGAAAATTTGTCTTTTCGGATAGAAGATAAGTCATTTTTAATTGAAAATTCAACTGCCTTCTAAAAGATTCGTCTGGTTGTCATAAAATTTCAACTATTTAGTTTAAAATGCAACTTTTTTGTTGAAAATTCGTCTGTTTTGGTTGAACTTTTTTTTTTAATTAATATTTGAGGGTTTAGAATACTATTTTTTTGAGAATGCAATATATGTCATTTAAAAAAAATTGATTCTTCTATTTTATTGTTATGTTTTACTTCTCAAGAATTTCGTATCTAAGCAATACTTAATTAATTAATCTAGAAAAATGGGTTTCAAATAAAAATCCAAGAATATTATATATATATGTACTATATTTAATAGTTGTTTTTTCTGCTGGTTTCTTAAATTAAATCTAAATCCATTATGGTATAAACTCGGATTTATTTTTACACCGAAATTAATGCAAAGCTCAAAAATGTGACAACACCGAGGACTTATTTACAATTAACATTACATGGCATCGGATGATAAAATAATTTACATCTACAGCGAGCGAAATTAATGCTCACTCCTTTTTAAGCAATCCTACAAAAATTATTATCAAGCCTTTCAGAAAATGTACAAAAAAATAAATAAATAAAAAGAATACTGGAAGTTTTTTTTAATAAAAAAAATTAATACAAGAACCGTTACACAGACAAATTAATTATTAATAAATTACAATTATGCTTTATTTATTTTTTGTAAGAATTTATTTCGTTCGCTGTACTTTTGGTGAATCTTTGGGGAATCTTTTAGATCCGAGACTAAAAATGGAGGACAATCGACAAGGATGTTTCAGATCTCCTTGTTTAAGATCCTACTTTATATAAATACTAATATTTATATAAATAAATGTATGTGGGTGAATTCACTGGTCGTAATAATTAATATAATTAAAAAAATAATACAACATGATCCCTAAGCGTCTGATACCTCGTCTAGCGAATATATTCATACAATCAATTTTACTACATTACACCCTCGATTAAAAAGAAGCTCGTCATTTCCGGGTCTCTGCTCTTCTTCTTGTAATTTAAATAAAAAAATTTAACTATTTTTAAAGTGTCATTTAGGATTTTTCATTTTAGAGAGCAGTAGAAAAGCCATTTGATATGTCTGGATTTTGTTTTGTATAGTAAAAATATATTCTTAATTTGATACATTTTTATTGAAAAATTAAGAACTTTACGATAGATTTTTCGGGATTAGATTATTAAAAATATTCAAAATTTAAACTAAATTAGCTCAATTTTCAAGTTTTTAAATTCGTTAATATAAAAATGCGAAAGGTATCCAAATATGAAGAACATCTAAATTTAAAAACTTCACAATTGGCTAAATATAAAAATTCGGAAGCGTCATTTGTAAAATTTAATTGGCCTTAAAATTACAATCTTTCGAAACAACATATAAAAGTCAAACTTAACTTTAACTAATTTAAAATTGAAATCCTTCAAAATTCGATTCGTTTTTAAAACTTTCTAAAATTAAAAAATACGTAAATTTAATTTTCTTTCCAAGAAGAAGGGAACGACTCTCGAAAACGAGATTGCAACTTTTATTACACTTTGCCTAAATTATGACATACTATAATAATACCACGTAAAAAACGACTCGGCATTTAAATGCACAATTGTGGTTCAAAAACACTGGGAAGCGAGACAATAAGTCGCGAAAATGCGACTAAAAATGATAATTATTTTACATTCTAAAGGATTCTTTTATGTTAAAAAAAATGTTTTGTTTTAAGAAAAAAGATTTAACTTCTAAACAAGAAAATGAATAATGAATGAAAAAGGACTTTGTACGAATCGCTTCGCAATGATCTGTGTGCATTAGAATTTCGAATCTTCGAAAATCTTATTTTCTATTTGTACCCGTCAGAAATTCTTAGCCTCTCTATAAACTGCTATTTAATTATGCTTGCAAAAGTATTTTATTTCTGATTAGCAGGTCCAAAAAATCAGTAAAGTTCATTTAAAAAACAACTGGCTTGAAATTCTACAATTAACTACATTAATTTCAAGCCATGAAAATTGTCTGGACCCAACTAATTTATTTCATACATTCTCTACAAAATAAAATCGGTTGCTTTGCTGAAAAAATCTGACAAAAAGGACCATTTAATTTGCTTGACAACTAACCATCGCATAAATACAAAATCATTTTTCAACAGATTGAAAGTAAAATTACTTTTCCCTTTTGTCCGAGTTATCGAAATTCTTTCGCCCTCTTTGGATTTGAATCCGGAACTTGAATAGGTACAAGAAACTCAGATCTTAATATTGCACTTTGGCTCGATGACCGTATTAGAGATTAAAAATTAATAAAAATTATTATTAAAAGTTAAGTACCGACTTTAAGTAACGGATCCAGGAATTTCCAAGCTTCCAACAAATTTCCAATCCAATGATAACTACGACATAATTACAATTTTAATTACATTTCTAATATAATTATTTAATTAATTAAGAATAATAATTCTAGAGCCAAGTCTTCGGTTTTTTTTCTGACTATGCACACACTCACTTAGTTCAGAAGCACACTCATCTTTTATCGTTCTAATTCAACGAAGACCAGTGACCGACCAAAACCGGATTTTTTACATTCTCATAGCGAGAAGGTATTAATATGATTTTCACAATTTTTTTGTTCACTTATCTTTTAAAACGCGTTCCTTAAAGATAGAAAAACAGTGAAAAATTACTGCCTCGAACTACGAATTTATTGTTTGGTATTCAAAAGACATCGACACACAGTGCGTACCCGAAAAACGCAATCGCAACGCCTTTTTTTTAGATTGAAATTATATTTTCAAATTTCTGAGATTACGATTCGGAGGTCGAGAAGATAAAGGATATCAAGTTGCAATCAAAATTTTGAGAATTTCATTTTGAATTTGAGTTGGGGAATAAGATTCACAACACCGTACAATTTTCTAAACCTAAAAATCCCCGAATTTAACAATTTTAAACTTATTATTTTGATTAAAGAATTTTTGTAATGTTTAAAGGTTTTTTTAAATAATTGTTTGAATTTAAAATAGCAATAGTTGTAAAAATATATTTCTGAACAAAAAATGTTGTTTGAAAATATCTATATAATATCTATTTTCGTTCAATTTTTGTTATTTTAAAGTCGAACAATTTTTTTAAAACTTTAAACATTACAAAAATGTATTTGATTATATTATTTTTGATAAATAAATAATATCTAACCAAAAACAATTGCTTAAATTGTTTAAATTTTGGGAATTTTCCAAATCCAGTATTTCAATGTCGAAAAATTAATTTTTCGGGAGTTTTCCGTTGTGTCTTTTTTTATTACTTTAGAATTTAAAAACCGCTGTATTTGAAAACGGCTTTTAAAAATTGAAAAAATATCCAAAAAGCTCTTGTATAATTTGGAAAAATCCAAAATTAATATTTTAAAGTCGTGCCAAAAATCAGGCCCCTGGAAAAAAGTTGTCAGTAACTTTAAGAATTAAAAATGTATTATCAGTCATTTCTTATGAAAGAAAAAATATTATTTTTTATGAAAAACGTGTAAAACCTGTAATTATTTTTACAATAGTGCTTGTCACTTAATTTTTTCTAGGTCATTTTTTAAAATATGCCAATAATCTCCAAATATACTTATTTCTTTAGAAAAGGTATTCTTTAAAAAAAAAATTATTATCTATTTCAGCTATAGAAAAATTGACTTTTAAAATTGGAAACAGTAGAATTTTAGAGATTTTTTTTTACCGAAAAATAACTGGGACAACTGAAAAATCCAGAATAACAAAATTCGCAAATTGGGAAATTCCCGAACAGTTTATAATATTAACGAATTTGAAAATTGCCGAATTAAAAAATATTCAAACTAGAAAATTCCCGATGTTGAACAATAAATTGTTTTTATAAATATTTATTTATTAAAAATACAATAACAAAATATCTGTATAAAAAAATTATTTTTACTGTTTAAAATGTTTCTAAAATAATTTATTGAATTTAAATGATCAATGATTTAAAAAAAAAGTCAAGCAGAAACATTTTTTTCAATTATTATTTTTAATTCAAACAATAATTTTAAAAACTTTAAACATTAAAAATATTTAATTATTGTATTTTTAATAATTTGGGAATTATAAAATTCGGGATTTTTATTTCACTAATAAAATTTACAATAATAAAAATTCAATTTCTTTTAAATTCAAAAAGCTGAACCCCAAATTTTTAAAACTCCCAAAATGTTGACTGCAACTCACAACAAAATTCCTAAAAAACGAAAAAAAAATAAAACACAAATAATATTCAATTTCCAAATTTAATAAAAATAAATAAAAAAACATAATCCACAATCCATGGAAATCATGACTTGATCTTCATCCCAATGAAAAAAAATCCGTAAAATCGCTCAGGAAACGAAGTAAAAAAAAAATTAAATAATACTTAGATATATATAAAACAATCATATAAAACTTAATTAAATCAATAGACCTAATTAAATTATTACACTACTATGGCACATTTACTGGAAAATTGTTGTCATCGGGATCTCAAATATTGAGGGCGCGACAGACGAAAAGATAAACATGGCCGACATAAGTAGATAATTTTTAATCACCAAAAAAAAGCCTCTACTTACAATTCAAAAAAAGTTTACTAAAAAATATATTAATAACTAATCTAGCATTTTCATTTTATGCATAAAAATGTAAACTTTCAGAAATAAGGAGGCAAAATTGTCGTGTTCAGATCTATTCGAAAATCAGCTGCTTTATGTCGGCCATATTTATTTTTTCGACAGTGGCGCCCTCAAGTTTCCAGATCCATATTACTGGGTGGAAAGTGGTAATTTATGGTCCTTTCAAAGGCAAAACACCCCCCGAACACTAAATAAAGATGGGCTTCGCCCAGATAAAGTTGAAAACGTTGCAAGTGCGTTAAAAGGGTATTGATTCGAAGCCTCGGCTTGATTTACTCGGGACTGGAGCCGGTTTGCTGTTGCTGACTATCCTCGTCTTTGACGATTTCACCCTGCATGGCTTTGGTGAGCGCATTGGCGTCCTTGAGGGAGATGACCTGGAGAACCTGGTGTTCTCCATTTGCGTTTATCATGGTCATGGGGTGGCCACCCTGAATGGTGACGGCCTCGATGCTCGCTTCCCCATTTCCTGGTTCTTGTTTTGGAATCTGAACCATTTGGGGCACTACTTGCATGGTACCGTCGCTCTGAATGTTTGCCACCATTGTCTGGTACATACTGGCCGAAACTGGTACTGTGATGACACCCGAGACTGAGACTGGATAGCCTGAAACACCGAAAGGAGTGTCCTCGCTTCTGTCCA
>JAWWLR010000127.1:34070127-34087161 GCA_035041075.1 Acraspis erinacei
AAGTTCCTAAGCTCAATTTACTTCGCAGGCGGAATAATCGATTTATAATAAAAATAAAATTTTGATTCTGTTCATCCGTAATTAAAAAAATTGTATAAATAAAGAAAAATTTATTATTTCAAGTTTAAAGATCAAGTAAAATTATCAATTATTAAAATTCCGTAAAATTTGTAAATGCAGAGGATAATTCTCTAAAAAAACTAAAATAACTAAAATACGAACAAACGTGCTGATAAATGATACTTAAAAAAAAACAACAACATAATATCCAAGTGAAAAAATTTCTCTGTAGTCGGTCTTGTCGATTCCACAGTCCTACCAAAAATTAAAAAACAAAAAAAAAACAATTCTCTCAAAACGCAGTTGAAAGTAAATTTTTGGAGAAACGAATGTCCGCCAATTAAAACTTTGTTCTCAAAATTGCAGAGAAATGTTTTCACCAGGTTAGACAAAAAAGAGCGATAGCAATTTTTCAAATATAAAAAGAAACTCCCCCTAAACGACTTGGGACGAATTAATGAAAACCTAAATATATTTTTTATACTGATAAATTCTCGCTCTTTAGAATAGAAATCCGGAAATAGAAGTAGAAAGGCAGAAATCGGGCAAAAAGGTGGAAACTAAATCTGTTCAAATTTTCAGAAACTTCATTGAAATTCTATCGAATTCTGCCCCCCTTGGAAAAAAATGAAAATTGAAAAAAGTAAAAAAGCATCAACAAAGAATACTCTATGTACAGTGGTTTTTATTTCTTTGTGCTCATGTAAGATCAATCATAATCTTATCGATATTGGTGATGTTATAATAATAATAATAATAATAGTAATAATAATAATAATAGTAAAACAGCTACAGATTTTCGTGATCTTCGCTTATCTCGCGTATCCCTGGTGAAAAAATTTCTCTCAAACTTTTCCAAAATTCTCTCACCCTCGAAACACTTTCCATTCACAATATCGAAAATCCTAAATCCATCTCAAACAACAGACTGCTTTCTCAACGCAGTTTTTTTTCAACATTTTCTTCAGAAATTTATACAAATTTACCGAACCTCCATTTCTCTGAAAACTCCGCTGTTTTCTCTCTCAACTTTTGGTTGCCACTATTCCATGTATCCAAAGTCGGAGAAACTCGGTGAATATTTCAGAGAAATCGTTTCACCAGGGTCGGCTTTAAGAATCCACTACTCAATTTTAGGTGCTAAATTCTTCGCAAAACACATTTTCCGAATAGTAAACGACGACATTTTCCAATCAACAATAAAATTTCGTGTTCGTAAAAAATTGGATCGGTCAATCCGAGACACGTGCACAGAGTTTGCAAAAATTAAAATAGAAAATAGAAAAGTAAAATAAAAAAAAGGGCGAGGGGTTAACTACTTAGACTGAGAGGAATAATCAAGGGAATTTACAATTTGTCAAATTACAAACGATAAATTATAAATTACAACTCTCTACAAATAAAAAAACAATACAATATAATATTGTTCGAGAACTCGTCTTTGGCACTGCAACTTGTGAGTTCTGAGTTTCTGAGAGAATGAGGAGTTCACAAATATTTCGACATGTCGATTCCCTCAAAATGTTTTTTTTTTATATTCTATACTGGGATCTAGAAGGGATTGTTCAATTATTTTTGACACTGACATTTAAAAAAAAAACAACTTCAATCAATCCAAGTACATCCCAAGAATCGACAGTCCATTTTTTTCTTACAGCTAAAATACTAACAAAACAAAAAAATGTCCTACGAGAGAATCCGTACAAATATTATTGAAAGGACTTGAAAAAATAATTTTTAAATTAGTCTACACTTAATCTACAATTCTACACAATGTGCATCACACAGATGAAATTAGCAACAACAATATTTACATATTTCCATTTTCATGGAGGTAGGGTTGGGGGGAGGGAGGTGTGTGTGTGTGTGTGTGAAAAATACTAACTCGCGTTTTTTTCTCTTTTTCTTTTCCTACTTCATTTATCGTGGATTCTTAATGCCTCTCAAAACTACCATTCGCCTTCTCATTCTTTCTCCTTCCTCTTTCGTTCTTTCTCTCACGCAAAAAAAAAGTTCTTTTTTTTGCCACGAAAACAAAAAGAACATGCAAAATAAAAAGAAAAAAAATAGCGTAAAAGAAGAGTCCAACTATATAAGGAACGAATGAATCACTGCTCCAGGAGTTCCTGGCCGGCGACGGAGCAGAGCCTATAGAAAACTGTTTTACCATGTCCGTCTTCGCCGGTGAGGATTATTTGCCCATCCTGGCCCAAGGTCGCTTCCGTCACGCTGTTCAAGTCCACAGAGACGCTGCCATCTCCGCCGGTCACCTCGGCGAGGGTTTGCACTTCTCCTTGACTCGTGTGTATCTAAACATACCGGGCAGGTACTCGGTTAATTAAAAAAAAAACCTTTGCTGCGATTTTATTCAAACAACTCGGTGCCTATTCTAATATGCACTATTTTAATACAACAATAGAGGGATCACAGTTCGTCCCTATTTTTTGTTGTTGTTACCTAATCCCTAGGGTTGAAAAGCTTAATATATTAATTAGGAAAACAATATATATTTAAAAATGCTCTTAAGTGTCAAATAAATTATTATAAATATTGAATCTTGTATCAACGGGACTCTATTACAGGGCATGAATTCTGAACGAAAAAGGTAATAGTTGAGATTTCACCCCACACAAGACAAAAAAATTGTTGTATTTTCAAGTCAAAGGACCAATTTTGAACAAAATAATTGATTGTTCAATCAAAAAATAATCTTCAGTCAAGAGAGAATAAATTTTCAACAAAAAGGATGAATTTTTAAAGAAATTGTTGATTTTACAACAAAATAATAAAATAATTGAAAATTGAAAATAGTTATATTTATGCAAAAATACGAACTTTTCACGAAATAGTTGATTTTTCAACCAACATACAATTTTTCAGTCAACAAAAAAATGTCAATCAAATTATTGTTAAATTTTCAAGCCAAAATATATTATTTTTCAACCAAAAATGTGTATTTTTTACTAAAACATATGAAATTTCTACAAAAAGGGATGAAAGTTTTTTTTTTAATTGTTGAATTTTCAACAAATTGTAATCCAAAACAATTTCCAATTTTTTAAGCTAATATTTTTACATTATTTTTAACCAAAACAGATTAAATTTCTAACAAAAGGGATGAATTTCTTTTTAATTGTTGAATTTTCAACAAAATGTAATTCAAAACAATTCCCAATTTTATAAGCTAATATTTTAAAATTATTTTTAACCAAAACAGATTAAATTTCTAATGTGATAGAAAATAAAAAAGTGTGCAGAGGAAAGTTAACTTTATTTTCTCAGTAAAATTTCCATTTTTCTAAGCTAATGTATTTAAATTATTAAAAATAAATCAAAATTCCTATTTATTTCATATATGGAAATGTAAATTCCAAATATTTGTTGAAACACGACTTTTTTGTTGAAATTTTGTTTTAACTTAAAAATTAAACTATTGGGTTCAAAATGAACTTTCTTTTTTGGTTAAAAATTCTACTGCTTTCTAGAAAATTCGTTTTTTTCACTTGAAAGTTCGGCAGAACTTTATATTTTTAATTTCTTGAACAAAAAATCTCCTTTCTTGGTAAAAACTTATCTTTTTTGGTCAAAAATAATCTATTTGATTCAGGATTCATCAATTTTGTTGAATATTCGTCTTTTTGATAAATAATATAACTATTTTTCGATGAAATGGCTGGAAAGTTTATTATTATATATATATTTTTTTATTGAGCATTTATATTTTCTGCTTCCAAATGTAATTATTTTGGTTGAAAATTTATTTTTTGGGTTGAAAAATTCACTATTATGTTGAAATCCGATTTTTTTGATGAGTTCTAGTGTTTCTCATTAAAAATAAAAATATTTTTTGGTCAAAATGTAAATTTTTCACTGCAAATTAAGCTATTTCAGAAAAATTGACCTTTTTTAGTTCAAGATTGAACTGTTTCATTGAAAATTTATTAATTTTATTGAAAATTGTTCTCTTTTGGTAGAAACAAAATTGGAATGATTGGTATAAAATGCGTCTTGCTTGGCTTGAAAATTCAATAATTTGGCTTCAATATTTTTTACTGCTTTTGGCTGAAATTTCGTCTTTGGTTGAAAATTCAACTATTTTTTCAATATTCGCCGTTTTCGTTTGAAAATTCACCTATTTTGGTAAAAATCTCATCTATTTCAGTTAAAAAAGGAAGTATTTGGTTCTCCTTATTTTTGAATAATTTAAATTTTTTACTGATACAAATTCATGACTGAATTGTAGCTATCAATTATTCATTTTTAACTGATTTTTTTTTAATTCAATTGTTTTTTTGTTGAAAATTCGTCTTTTTTGTTTGAAAATCCATCTCTTGCAAATCTCTTGAAAATCCATTTTGAAAGTCCAACCTTGAACGAATTAGTTGAATTTTCAACAAAAAAATATGAAATGTGAACAAAAAATTTAAATTTAAAATCAATACTTTTAACCAAAAAGGATGAATTTTAAACTAAATTCTTGATTTTTTAACAAAAGAATAAAATTCCAAACCAAATAATAACATTTTCAAACATGAAATATGAATTATCAACAAAAAATTTAATAGTCGACATTTTAACGACAAAAAAAACATAAAACAGTTGAATTATCAACTGAATTTTTTCTTCAGGCAAGAAAGAAAAAAACATTTCAACCTAATTTTTGAATTTTCAATCCCAAAAGATAAATTTTCAACAAAATAGTTATACTTTCAAATAGAAAGATGAATTTTCAACTAAAATAATAAATTTACAGTACAAAATAATGATTTTTGAACGGAATTGTTTATTTTTCAAGAAAAAATTAAATTTTCAAACAATTAAAACAACTTCCAACCAAAAAAGATTTTAATTTTCAATCACAAATAGTTGATTCTAAACCAAAAAAGATTTTACTTTAAATCAAAACTACTTAGCTTCGTTCAAAAACACGAATTTTCAATGAATTAATTGATTTTTCAACCAAATTTTTGAGCCCGAACATATAAGTTTTCAAAGAGTAAGTTAATTTCCAATCAAATAGTTGAATTTTCAAGAAAAAATTGATGACTTATTAGCAAAACTGTTGAATTTTCAAAATAATAATTTAACTTTCAACCGAAAAGAATAAACTTTCAACAGAAAGTAAAATCTACAGATAAGAATAGATTTTTTGAAATCCAACATAAAAATTTGTCAATTCTGCTTTTTATTTAATTAAAAATTTTTGATCTTCATTCTTTTCCTGATGTAATTTTATCAGTGGAAAATGAATAGAAAATGTATTGCTAATAAGTGATATAAAAATTTTTCAATAATATATGAAATCCTCTTTTAATCCCCCTTTTCCAAAAAAATGCCCTTTTTTTTAGCTAAAATTGTACTGCTGAACCGCTGTGATCCCTGTACACTACTGCCAGAGTTCAAATATTTATTATCCGATAGGCGAAACACACTCTCAGCTTTCAAATATTTTTTGCAAAAGTTAAAACTTTTAGGAAAAAGTTCAAATTTTAAGGGAGTTGATGTTGAGTGACAAAACCTCTAAATGAGAATGATATAAAATGTTCCTTTCTTTCAAACTGAAAGTTTTTAAAAATGGAAAATTCCGAAAAAAGAATTACATTATATCAAATTTTTAGTGTTTCCGATTGAATATTTGAACTTCAAAAATAAGCATCTTAAAGCTAATTCAAATTCAACCTTTAAAAATTGTACAATTTTCAATTTTGAAGAATTTATATGGATAATAATCGAAAAATTAGAATTCGTCCAGTTTTAAATTATTAATTTAACATGGCCTAATTACGAATTGTTTTATTTGAAATGGTATAATTTCTATAGTTTCAATCCGAAATTATTAAATTTTTTAAATGTAAAAAATAAGAACTCTTCAACTATTAAAGCTTTCGATTTGAAAATCTATAATTTTGAATGATTTCAATTTAAATTCATAAAATTTGTAATGTTTCAAATTGAAAAACTGATTATTTTTACAGATTTAAGATTTTTTATTTTTGAAGTACAAATTATTCAAATTCTACAATTTTAGATTTAAAGACGAAATATTTAAACGATTAAGATATTGTAATATTTCCGATATAGAAACCGACCGAAATTGGATAATTTTAGAATAAAAAATTCAAAATTTTATGATTTCACATTGAAATCGCTCAAAATTGTACAATTTCAATTTTCATGAAGATTGCCAAAAAGTTGATAATTTTAAGTCCCTCTCCACATTCCTATTAAGTAATAAAATTTGTTTTAAATACCTGAGTAAAGCACTTTGTACCCAAAGCACATTTTTGCAGCGTTTAAAAATTTTAGATGTCTTTGTTTAGAAATCACAAATATTGTCCATTTTTTTATATCATGCGACTTAAAATGTTTTCCATTCGCAAAAATAATAAAAAACTATATTCGGTCTATTTATATATTTAATAAAATATAGTATCTACATTTTTTTAAGGTATCAGAATTGTTAAGCTTTCAAATTTTGGAACTTAAAAATAATGAAAGTGTCAAACATTTAAAATCATTAAATTAAAAAGCGTACAATTTTGATAATCCTTTATATTTTAAAATGTTAAAATTGGGAAAACCTTGAAATTTTAAAGCATCTATTAAAATTGATAAAACTACAGTATTTGGATACAATAAAATAAAAAAATTAAATAAATCTAAAAATATATAATTATACATGAAAAAATAAAAACACAAGAAAACATGCATTCTTTAGTGAAAGACGAGAATAATAATAATGCAAAATACTAACTTAATCTATAAAATAATTTCTAATTTAAGTAATTCATGCTCTCAACTCTGAAAAAAACAAGCTCGCATATTAAAATCTTGATTTAAAGCAATTAGTTCCAAGTAGAAATTTTCTAATAATATTTCTTCACGTTCTATAAGTTCCGACAAATAACTATTTTTCAATTAGAAACTAATTTCCTTACTGAATTAATACAAAAACCTCTAAAAGAAAATTAAACTAAAACTACGACACACGCTAAATTAGAATAAATTTATTTATAAATTCATTTACTTCCCAGTAAATAAAGCTGTCAAAGAATTAATAATTTGTATCACCGCTTAATAAAAAACGCCCGTTTAAATCGCGATTTCACAAACATCGAACAGATTCTACTCTCCGATAATGCGATAAAATAATTCCAAATTCATCACTAATGTTACAACACTCAGGATAAATAAAAAACGGAGAATAAATTTATTCGACATCCGTGATTCTGAGTGTAAACGAAAATAAAAAACATATTCTACTAATTGTAAAATAATAAGTCTATATTTCTTTGCAACTGTACAGAAGTCAATCTAAATCTAATTAATAAAATACAATTATCGATGTTATAACCCAATGATGAATTTGGTCGCCATACATCTTTCTAGTTCCTGAAAAAATATTAAAAAGTGGATGATTCCACGCAAATAATCCTCACGTAAACTTGATTTTTAAATACAAAAGATTTTTACTTTTTAGTGAAAATCACCATTTAATTTTATTAAACTTTTCAATCTAATACCCCGTGTCATTTGTAAACTTGACAAATTTTTTTTCCAATTTAATTTATCAAAGCCTAAAGATCCGGATTTCTACTTTATTATACTAATTTCTTTTTATCCTATTTTTTCTACATAAAAGCCGTTTCAACACATCAGGAAACAACGAAAACATGCACAAAATAACTAAATAATTTACTAGTTTTTGAAATATTTCCAAGATATAAAATTTAGATCTAGTTCTTGGTATTACAACAGGGTGGCCACTCGAAACTAAAATCTAAACAAAAAAATCGAGGCTATTTCCTGTTTTTCTCGGCAAAAAAATTAAATTTTCCAGGTTAATTATTAAGCGTTTATAATAATTATTATTTTCAGACTTCACAGCTGAAAATCCGCTTAAAACAGGGAAAATAGGAACAATATTCTTAATATATTCTTAAACAAATGAATTTTCAACAAAAGAGTTAAGTTTTCTAGTTGAAAAGTCAAGTTGAAAAAAATACTCTTAAACCGAAAACGATAAATTTTCAACGAAAAAGTGAATTTTTAACCAATAATGAAGAATTGCACAAAAAAAATTCCTAACCAAACAGTTGCATTTTCAACCAAATAGTTGAATTTCCAGTCAAAAATACAAATCTTAAAAAAAACGGTTGAATTTGCTACCCAAAAAAGATTGGTTTCTTAACAAAAGATAAATTTTCAATCCAAAAAAAGGAGGGATTTTCTACCCAGAGACGAATATTTGATAAAACTGTTGAATTTTTAACTCGGAAAGATGAATTTTTTTATCCGAAAAGACCAATTTTCAATAAAAAAAATTGAATTTTCGACAAAAAAAAAGATACTTTTTATGAAAATAATTGATTTTTCAACAAAAATAATGAAATTTTCAACCAAATAATAGGATTTTTAATTAAAAGAGATGAATTCTGCATCCAAAAAGACAAATGCTCCACAAAACAGTTCAATTTTCAAACCAAAAGATTAATTTTTAGGAAAAATTGTTGAATTTTCGAACAAAAAAAAATGCATTCTCAACCAAAAATAAAATAGTAGACTTTTTTAATTAAAAAGAACTAGCTTTGAGCCAAAAATAATTTGATTTTCTTATTCTGTTCTATTGCTTGAAAAATGGAAAAAAGAGGAATTATGTTGTTTTTAAGGTAATAATAGGACAATAGGCAAGAGTTTGAAGTGTGTGATTAAATAAGCAGTGGTGAAAATTCAGCTTATAATTTAATATTTCCGGAATGATATACAATATAAAAAAGAAAATTCATTTTTTGAAAGAAACATTCACTTACAAATTTTTAATATTAAATTATCTTCGATATTTGTACTTTTTTGCGCTCAAAGGATAAGAAATTCAATATACATTCATAAAACGTCAAGAAAATTCAAGTTAAATTTACAAAATAATAAAATAAATCGGAAATTTTGTTTAAAAATCTAAAAAAAATGTCACTGACTTCCCTAAAATTGAAATGAATTTAGGGTAATTTAAGGAGAACAGGAAGAACTCGATGAAATTAATAAAAATTTAAGGAGAGGTTGAAAGACTTCCGGATTAATTAAGTAAAACCTTTTAATAAATCAAAAAAGAATAAAGCAAATGATAAAGAATTTAAAAGAATTCTCGATGAATTCTGAGAAGAATTCGATGAAGTTAATAAAAAATGAAGCTCTATTTAAAAAGAAATCAAGTGAATTGAAAACAATTAAAAAGTGAGTTAAAAAAGTAGAAGGACATTCAAATAAAATTTAAATAAATGCTTACGAATTTAATGTGAGTTTCAAAAACTATAAGATTCATTAAACAAATAAAAATTTTAATCCATGGAATTGAGTCAAATTGAGTGAATTTGTAAGAATTCAACAGGATTTAAAAGAATTCAGGATAAATGATTAAGAACAAAAAAAATTACATGAATTGCAAAAAAATGGGAAATCTCTTAAAATTTTTGAACCCCTAAAGAAATCCCTGACTTCTTGTTAATAAATAAATTCTTTTAAATACATTAAAATATTAAAATCCCTTAAAATTATTAAGATCTTTTAAAATTCCTTGGAATCTTTACAAATATTCTAAAATGTTTTCAGGTGTTTGGAATCCCTTCAAAAGATTGAAATAAATTTAAAATTTCTAGGTATCACCTAAAATTTCCTAAAATATTTCAAATTTCTTGATATCCTTTGAAATTCCTTGAAACTTTTTAAAGCTCTTGAAAACGCCTGAAAAGCTTTTACAATTCCTCTCAAATATTGCAAGTCAATGAAAAATTTCCTTGTAATCTTTTAAAATAACCTAAAATATTTCAAATCCTTTAAAATCTTCTGAAACCGTTTTACATTTTTTAAAGCTCTTGAAAACGTCGATGTTTTTGAAACTCTCGAAATTCTAGAAAATTCTATATCCTAAAATATTTAAAATGGTTTTGAAATACTTTAAAATTAGTTAAATTAATTAAAAATTCTTGGGAATCTTTTAAAATTGTCTAAAATATTTCAGATCTTTTGAAACCCGACAATATACCTCACTTTTCGCGAATAGATTCTTTAAAATCCACCAAAATATTCTAAATAAATCTTATCAAATTCTATGATTCTATTTCCTCAAATCCTGGAAAATATAATTAAAAACTTTGAGAGATATAAAATCCCTTAAAATCCCTTAAAATCGTAAAATCGTGTGTAATATTTTGAAATATCTTCAAACCTTATAGGTCCTATAAAATCGTTTCATCTCTTCCGAAATTAAAAAAAATTCTTTATCCCTATAAATTAAAAAGGTAGATGAATTTTAAATCAAATGTTGAATTTTCGATCAAAAAGATAAATTTTCTACCAAAACGACGTTTAAAAAAACATTAATTCTCCATTAAATAGTTGAATTTTCGATTTAAAAAGATCAATTTTTAAACAAATAGCTGAGTTTTGAAGTAAAAAAAATATAAATTTTCAACCAAAAATGGAATAGTTAAATTTTCAGTTATTTTTTTTACGAAACAAAACAGATTTATTAAAAAAAAATATATATAATTTAAATTTCAAGCAAGTAGTTTTATTTTCAACCAAAAAGATCAATTTTCAATCAAATAGTTGAATTTTATACTAAAAAGGATCAAGTTTCAACTAAAAATGGAACACTTTAATTTTAAAGAAAAAAGATGAATTTTCAACTGAAATGATCAATCTTTAAATAGAATAGTTGATTTTTTAAACAAAAATATGAATTTTCAAGCACGAAGATTAATTTTTTGTACTAAAGGAGATGAATTTTCAACAACAAAAAAATACATGAATTTTCAGTCAAAAATTAATTTTTAACCAAACAGATACATTTTTTACTGAAAGGATGTAATTTTCAATTGGAATAATTGCATTTTCCAGTAAAAAAAATTTCCCACAAAAACAAATTTAAAAAAAGCTTACATTTTCCAACAAAAACACGAATTTTCAACTAAAATGATGAATCTTAAACTAGAATCATAAAAATGTCAAACAAAAAAATTAAATTTCAGTAAAAAATTTATTTTCAACTAAATGAAAAACCAACGTTCAACAAAACAAATAAATAATAACAATAATAAACAATTAAATTATCATTCCGAGAAGATGAATTCGGATCGAAAAATATAGTAGCTGGTATTTCAACCAGAAAATATTACAATTTTTAATAAAAAAAAAAAAAAAAAAAACAATGAAATTCAACCAGAAGCAACGAATTTCCACCATATAATAATACATGATTTTTCAACCAGATTTTTTAAGTTTCAACTAAACCCGACCATGATCAATCAAGAACAGAATAGTGGAATTTTCAGTTGAAAAAAATTGATTAAAAAAAAGGAATTTTTAACAAAACAGTTCAATAGAGTAATATAAAGCTACTTTTACAAAGAATAAGTGTTATTCAATTTAATATTGCAATACAAAAAAAATTATGCATCCTCTCGAAAAAATTTCTTGACTTAAACAAAAATTTCACTTTTTAAACTTTCTCGGAATCTTTAAAAATGCCCAAAAATATTTCAAAAGAATTCAAGACAACTCAGAAATATGTATCGACCTTAATTTATTAATTTATATTGATTATATCTATATATTTATTTTTTAATTATTGAAAGAAACGTAATTAATGTGATCGTTTCATTCAAAAAAGTAATTAATAGTAACTATGGTAGTCCTGATAATTTTTCACAGTTACTTCTTATACAGGCATTCCCTGATTTTTGCTATTTTTTTCAAAATCCCTGAATCTCGGAAACTTAGATCAAATAATAATTTTTTTAAAGTTTCATTATCGGCTGAAAATTTGGTACAATAGGGGATAACGGGGGGCAGGCCTACAAGAGTAAAAAATTTTTATTCCCGTCGTTAAAAATTCCCGGTTTTCCAGGTCAGTGGCCACCCTGAGCTCTTGTTATTTTCAATAACAAATTGGTTAGTAAAAATCTCTTGGATATTTTAAAAACTATTTCCGTTTTTTTTAATCTTCGCGAAATCTAAACAAAAATTAGTAAGAAATCTAGAACTTTTTTTTTGTATATAAAAAAATTAAAAAAAAAACAAAGCAAAGGAGGAAAACAATGCAAAATTAGGACTCACCGTGGCGACTCCTTGAACTTGTGCGGTGGTTCCATCCGGTAATGTGATGATGGGATTGCTAGGATCCACTTGTATGAGGGAAACGGTTCCGTCCGGATTGGTTATCGTCTGGAGAACAGCGGTTGGGTACTGCATCTGCCAATTAAGAAATCGCCAAATTAGTTCAATAGAACTAAAAATTTCAAAAGAAAAACAAAAAGAAAAAAATTTTTGTGGATGAAAATAACATTAAATGAAGTATGAAATATGGAGAGAAAAAAAATGAATTATGAAGCCTCTGTAAAACAATATGCAAATAAAAAGAGCGACGAACTCAAATAAGGGAAACTAAACACCAAACGCAAAAATAAAAATTAAAACGCGATTAAAGCGAAAGAGGAAAAAGACGACTAGACATTTCTCAATTATCATTATCCTACTCATGGATTATTAAATATTAATTATTAATTAACTATAAATTAAAAGGCTCAAAATTGTACCATACCAAGTTGAAATATATTTTGATTTCAATCTTAAATTGTTCAAAATAGTACAATTTTAAATTGAAAGTGTGTAAACTCGAAACTTTCTAGTTGCAATCCTTAATTTTTAAACTGTCGAATTGTGGATGGACTGAAATAAAAAAATTCAACATTTTCAAGACTTTTAAAGCCTTAAATTAAAAATTATAGGGCGTTCTCTTTCAAATGAAACTGTCAAGTCTTGAGGTAACAAATATTAGTTGAAAGATTTTGCATAATTCGGCAAATTTCATCAACTAATTTTATTTTGAATTTAAAAGAATTCAAAAGAATTTGATAAAATTTATCAGGATTCCAGGTAAATTGTAACGAATTCAGGATAAATTCGTAAAAATCAAGTGAACTGCAAAAAATTAAAAATATGAAGAAAAAAAATCATTGTCACATTAAAAAAAAAATTTAAACCTTCTAGAGGCTCTGCAAAATTCGTTTTCAAATCTTAGAAAATCATTAAAATCACTTAAAAATGACACTTCGGAAACTTAAAATCACCCAAAATATTTTAAACCCTTTGAAATCCCACAGATGATTGAAATCAATTAAAAATTCATTGGAATTTCTGTAAATTCCCTAAAAAAAATTTTTAATTGAACTTTTTTTTAAATTTGTCAAAACTGTTGACAGATACTTGGTATCTTACAAAAAATACGTGAACATCTTTGAAAACAGCTTGAAATATTTGTTAAAATCTTTGGAATCTTACAAAATCCCTCAATTCTTATGAATATATATAAAAATTTCTAGGTCCTGTAAAATGCTTTCACATTTTCCGAAATTCTTTATAAACTTATGGCAATTTTTTTTATATTTACATGTTATCTATTATATTTTTTGGTATTTATTTTATCAAATATTTTTTTAAATAGCTCATAAAAATGCTTTGGAATTTTTTTAAATACTGTAAAATATTAAAAATCCTTTCAAATATTTGGAAAACCCTAGAAAATGTTTACAGCTCTCGGAAATTATTTGGAATTTAAAAAAATACTTTAAAATATTAAAAATTCTTTAAATTCTCATGAAATTTTGTTTAAATCTCTTATCATTCACAACTGAAAATTACTTGAAAACTTTTAAATTTCTTAAAAATGACATAAAATCTTTTTAAATGCTCTAAAATATTTTCAATTCTTTAAAATCTTTTGAAATCCCTTCAAACTGTTTAAAATTCTTAAAAAATTACTTGGAACTTCTTAAAATGTCCTAAAATCCTTTGAAATTCTTTAAATCTCTTTGAAAATTATGGTTTATCTTTAAAAAAAAAAATGAAAAAAAATTAAGCTCGAAAAAAGCATTTATAGAGCCTTTAATATTTAAAGAAATATATATCACAATTATTAGATATATTTTTTATCAGGCAACTCCAGAAAGTAAAGAAATTTTCGAAGAAATAAAGTTAAAAAAGTTAATTTTATTAAATCGATTAAAAATCCTAACTATTTGGTTGAAAATTAATCTCTTCTGGTTGGATTCAAATATTTTTGGTAAAAAATTAATATTCTTTTTGATTGAAATATCAAATATCACATTTTTTTGTTGAGAATTAATCCTTTTTGATTGATGATTCATCATTTTAGTTAACGAACCTTTTTTCGAAATTTAATTCTTTTGTTGAAAATTTATTGTTTTAACTGAAAATTTTACTCGTACCTGTACATTATTTTGTTGCACATTTACGTACTTCGTTAAAAACTCGTCTATTTCGATTTAAAAAATTCATCTTTTTGTTTGAAAATTAGTTTTTTCTTATTTAGATTTAATTTTCTGAACTGAAAATGTAGCTGTTCAATGTTTTGTCAAAAATGTAGTATTTTGTTTTTTATAGAAATTAAATCTTCTTGGTTGAAAATTATACTACTTCGTTGAAAATTGTCTTTGATTTCATTGAAAATTAAGTTTTTTATTCAAAATTTATTTATTCTATTTTCAGTTAAAAATTGGTCTGTTTTTTTTGTTTTTGAAAATTCGTGTCTTTTATGGTTGAAAATTTACTTTACTAATTGAAAATATAAGTATTCTATTTTTGGTAGAAAATTGATCTTTTTAGTTGAAAATTCATGTGCTTGGTTCTAAATTAAATTTCATTTAGTTGAAAATTCACTTGAACTATTTTCCATTTTTGGTGTAAAATTTAACTTTTTCAAACGAAAAAATATTCTGTTTTGTAGAGAATTTAACTAATCTACTATTTGATCAAAAATTAATATTCTTGGTTGAAAATTGATTACTGCGATTAAAAATTCATTTCTTGGGCTCAAAATTCCTTTCTTTTTAGTTTAAAATTAAATTAACTGAAGCAGTAACTGTTCAATCCATTAAAATATTTAAATCCCTTACAATTATTAAAACCCCTGCAAATCGCTTGAAATTGTTTAAATCTCTTGAAAATAACTTGGAATATTTGTTAAATATCTTGAAATTTTTAACAAAAAAGATAAATTTTTAACAAAATTGCTGAACTTTTAAATTAAAAAAAAACAGTTGAAAAAAGATTTTAAATATCTCAAAGTTTTAATCGGGCGTTTACATTTTTTTGACTAATAAGACTTTCCATTTGAAACAGTTTAATTTGAAACGTTAAAATCGGGAAATTTTAAAATTGTCAACCGATTCCAAATCGTCTTGCAAAATCAATTATTATTCATTTTTTAAATCTTAATGTACCTAAAATTTAATTTTAAAAATCATTAATTAATTTATAGTCCCAGTTGATCAAACTAAAAAGGTTTTTTATTTAAAATGTTCCGTGTAAAATCGCATATAAATTTTTATTTATTAAGTCTTTAAAACTGAATTTTAAAATTCTGCTGCAAATAAAAGCACTCAAAGTGAAACTATCTTATTAAAATTTTTTAAAATCAAAGTGTAACTGGAAACATTGAAAACTGAACCATTACATTTTTGAAAATCTGAACACAACTTTCAAAATTCAAAATTTTATTTCAAAATCTTGAAACATAGACATGTTGCTTGAGCTTTTTTTTAGATTTTTAATTATTAAACATTTTTTTTCAGAACTTTTAAACATCTTTTAAAATTATTCAAATTTTTCGCTAAGTTTTTTTTCTAAATTCTTGAAAATTGAAAAACTGTTCTTAAAACTCTTTCAAAATTCTTAAAAAGCTTCGAAATTTTTAGTTCGAAATCTGCCAATCTATATTTGGTTTGAAATTAATTTCAAATTTGTTCAAAACTTCTAAGACCTTTCTAAATATAAATAAGTAATTGTTCGTTTTCTGAATTGAAAAATCGCAAATTGAGTGGTTTAAAGTGAAATATTTTAGACTGAAATAATATTTGAAAAATAAAAAACTTTATATTATTTTCAAGTTATTTCAAAATTGAAAATAGTTTATAAAGTTTCAATCGACATTTTACATTTGTTTAACTATCAAGTCTTTTTCATTCCTAAAGTAAAATTTAATTTTAAAAATCACAAATTAATTTATATTTACAGTTGATCAACCAAAAATGTATTTTTTTTTAAATCCAAAATCTGCGTTTTTAAATGCTAATTCTAATTATCTAACTGCATTTAAAAATTCATTTAATTTAAATTTACGCTTAAAATTTTTTAATGGAACATTTTTTAAGTGACATATTTTCGAATTATGCATTCTAAACTGAATGATATAATAGTAGAAAGAAAAATCACAATTTAACTAATTATTTGAAAAACTATTGTAATCAAAGTTGGAGTGATTTTTTATTCTAAAATCCTGAATAAAATTTTATCCGAACAACTATGAGCCTTGGCAAAAAAAAAATCCAAATAAAAAGGAAACATGTCTCGAAAAACAAAAAAAAAACAAGAAAGAAACTTGTGATAATAGAGAAATGTCTGATCGCTGGGATTCGCCGAGGACGAATAATGCCACTCCCACCTGGGTGGCAGTGGCAAAAGCTGTGGGTGACGCGGCACTGATTTGCGGTGGCGAGCAATTTCCCTTAGATGAACCCGTGCTGCTGCTCAGACGAACAACTCCCACCGTCTGTTGCTGCTGCTGCTGTTGATTCTGTCCGGATGAATGCGACTGGTGCGACGAAGTGCCCTGCTGCAACAGCACATTCGACTTGTCGTCTTCCTCGCTAAACGCCGGCAGCAGATCTTCCCTTCCGTGAAATTTGTAGCAGTTTATCACTATTTGTCTTAACGCGTGCGTCCACGAGATCTGCAATCAGATTAATTCATTATAGTCCATTCGCAGAGTAATTTCATTTCAAGAGTATCATCATCATCGTCATCAACGTCATCATCAGCAGCAACGAGGCGATACTTTTCTCATTGAAGCGAGAAAAACAATTAAAATTCAAGCCGTAAAGGGACTCGGCCAATAGC
>JAWWLR010000127.1:34087166-34099231 GCA_035041075.1 Acraspis erinacei
ACTCTTACTCTCTACTTACTCGGTGAATAGACTATAACAATTTCAGCTATAATTAATATTCAGGCCCGGTTTTTTTTCAATCTTAAAAAATGTTTCATTTTATTAAAGTCTGCGAGAGCCTGTGAAAGAAATTCCAGGTTTCCAGGTGGAATTCCTTTCAATTTCTCGGACTTTCGAAAATATTGGTAACCTTCAATTTCAAGAACTTCAGTATTCGTCTTAATGTGGATTTGCATTTATTTATTTATTTAAGAATTACAGCATATCTGTAGTTCAATTTTAGATAAAAAGGGAATTTTTGTCGGGAAAAGGGGGATTAAAAGATGATTTGATTTTTTTATTAAAACCTTTTGAAATTTCCCTTTAACAGTACCTTCTTTTTTTGTTGCAATTTTTGTGTTTAAATATACATACATCAAAAAAAGATTCAATAAAATCAAAGATTGAAAATTAGATAACAAAAATTGAAAAATGCTCATGTTTGATATAAAAAAAGTATTTTTATCAATAGAATATTTGATTCCTTATTTTCATAAATTGTTCCATTTAATTGCGAACTAAATTAATAGAAACCAATATGAAAATCAAACTATTTTTGGTTGAGAATTCATCTTTTTTGGTTAAAAATTGTATCATATAGTTAAAAAATTAATTATTTTGTTGAGTATTCAAAAATTTGGTTACAAACTTATATTTTCGGATTGAAAACTTAATTGTTTTGTAGAAAATTCGTCTTTCTCGCTTAAAATTTCCACAATTTGGTAGAGAATTCATATTTCATGGTTGAAAAATCAACAATTTCGTTAAAAATTCATCCCTTTGATTGAAAATGTAACTATTTTGTTGAAAATTCGTATTTTTGGCTTAAAATTAAATTTTTTGCGATGAATTTAACCACTTTTTATATAAAATTAAATTTTTATATGGCTGAAATATCAACTACTAGATTTTTGTTCAGAGTTCATCCTTTACCGTGGAAAATTTAATTATTTTCTTGAAAAATCATCAATTTCGTTAAAAATACATCCATTTTTATTGATATTCAACTGTTTTTTATTTAAAATAAAAATATTTTTTGGGTAAAATGTAAAATATTACATTATTTGTTGAGAATCCATACTTTTGTATTGAAAATTCAAATTCTATTAAGTAAAAGTTTGTTAAAATCTTTATTATTTAGTTTAAAATTTAATTCTTTTGTTTAAATTTCTACAATTCTGTTAAAAAGTAATTCTTTTTGGTTGAATCTTGAACTAATTTCGTAGAAAGTTTAATTAATTATTTAAAAATTGACTTGTTAGTTGAAAATTTGTACTTCAGACCGAAAATTAAACCTGTTTTGTAGAAAATTCGTCATTTCGCTTGTAAATTAAAGAATTTGGTTAATTTTTTTTTTCTTTTTTGACAGAAAATTCTTTTTTGGTTGAAAAATCAACTATTTTCTTGAAAATTCGTCTTTTTTCGATGAATTAAACTATTTCTTACTTTAAAATTGGCTTAAAATCTTTATTAATTAGTTGAAATTAAACTGATTTATATAAAATTCGTCTTTTTATCACGAAAATTCTTGTTTTTGGTTCAAAATTGAACTTGAAGCATTTACAATTGAATTTAACATACCATAAACAATAATTGTATTTTATTAATTTAATTTTTATTTATCTTGTAAAATTGATAATTTTCTAAATTAATTTTTTCTTGATAATTTTCAATTGGACAACTTTAAATTAAATCTCGTTAAACACCAAAATTTGAAATTTTAAACTTCTATAAATCCAACAATTCAAATATTTCTGTTTAAAAATATAAATCTAAGTTATCATTTTCAATGCTAATTTAAAGAATGAATCGATTAACTTGTAAATGTTCAAAATTATACAACTTTAAGCAATTTTAAGTTAGAATCATTAAAAATTGAACGATTACATTTATTTTTAATGAACATTTGATAAACTATAAGTTAAATTATTTCAAGCCGTAACAAATTAACAGCCGTGCAATTGTTATTTATTCGTAAAAATTAGTTTTAACCAAAAATAATCTCTTAAAATTATTTTTTCAAAATAAAAAATCATTTTAAATCTTCCTAGACAGCTTGAGAATCTTATTATTATTATTATTTTGAAACCCTTCAAAATGTTCAAAAAGTTTCAAAATTTTATTAAAAAATCTAGACTCTGTTTTAAATTTTGTAGAATTTTTGTTGATGTTAAACTTTGTTAAATTGTGTAGATTCTCTTTTTATAACTTTGGAAATCTTTTTAATATTGTTTTGAAATTAATTTTTCAGAATAAAAAATTTAAACATTTAAGGCTTTCTATTTCAAACTCAAGTTTGAAATTATTTAGTATTTAATAATTATTATTGATTTGGCAAAACTCTATTTGTCAATGGCAACCCGTTTACGAAAAATTCGACTTAAAAAAAAAAAAAAAAAATATATATATATATATATATATATATATATATTGAAATGTATATTAAATTTTCATGTAAAATTATGTAAACATAACATTTTTCACACTACTTTCTAATACATGATTCGCTTTTTTCTTGAGCTTTTAACAGTTAAAAATTAAATTTATTTTAAATTTATACGTTGAAAATACCATATTTACATAATTTTACCTAAAAATTGAATAAATCAATATTTTAATTCACAAAAATGTAAAAATTAGTAAATAATATTTTAGCAAATTAATAGTAATCTAATGTACTTTCGTAAGTTTTCAAAACTGAATTATAAAATTCTTGAAATTGAAAATATGCACATAAAAGATCATAAAATTTTTTAGAATTACGCATTGTAAACTGAATAATTTTAAAAGTTTACAATTGAACTCAACTCTAAACAAAAATGGAAATTAAACTCACTTCAAATTGCATCATATCATATGATTGGGTAGATTTTTCTTCTAATAATTTGTTAAAATACCGGTTAAAAAACAAATTAGCTCTCATTTCCCGGTCTCAAAAAAATCACCGTCCAGCGTCCACATAATACACATATCAGGGTGTCTACACAAATCCTGGGAAAAAATTCTCTGACAATTCCAAGTTTTTTTCTAGGAATCTAAAAGTTTTTTCAGGTATAATTTTTCATACCATGAAGCCATCCAAATATTTCCCATATTTTAAGAAAATCGACTCGAAATATTGATACAGTTCCGCGAGTTTATTATAAATAATGTGTTTTCTTTTTAGATTCTATGAATTTAATTAATATTACAAGATATTTTTAAATATTTTAGCACAATCGACTGATTAAATAATACTAAAAAGCTAATTAATAATTTCTTGAACTTGGCTCTAAGGTTCATGAATATAAATAATAATTCAAACCAATTTTTATTTTATCTACTTATACTTAAAATGCAGTGCATATTTTGGTAAAATTAAGGTGGGTACTATATCAAATTAAATTTAATCGCGCTTGAAATTCTTAACTTTTCAAGTAATACTTTGGATTCATAAAAAGGAAGAAGAAATTTTTAAACAAAAAGTTCAATTTTCAACCAAAAAGAGGTTTTTAAACAAAAATATATTAATTCTCTATTAAACAGTTGAATTTTCAATTTAAAAGGATCTATTTTTAAACAAATGGCTGAGTTTTTAATAAAAAAAGATCAATTTTCAACGAAAAATGGAAGATAAATTTTCAGATACAAAAATTAATTTGTTTAAAAAAAAAGAGATTTATTTAAAAACTAATTTAACTTTCAATCACGTATTTTTATTTTCATTAAAAAAAATTTTTAACCAAATAGATGAATTTTAAACTGAAACGATCCACCTTTAAATTCATTTTTAACAAAGAAGATTTATTTTTACTAAAGGAGACGAATTTTAATTGAAGAAAAAAATTTCGGGTTATCTCCCGGGTTTTCCCGGTTCGAGAATATTTTTCACGGTCAACCAAATTTCAACATTTGAACTCTTAAACTTATAAAAAATTATAAAAAATAACCCACAAATTAAAGCACTGTAAGTGGAAATCTTGAATTTTTAATTATTTCAAATTAAAGTTCAAAAGCTTTAGTAATTAAAAAATGTTCTATTCAAATTCAAATTTTAAAAAGTTTCCAAAATTGTCAAAAAAGAATCTGGAAGATATTAAGGAAATTTTTTTAAATTTGCAGCATTTTCTAAAAATGGTAGCAAAAATTCGATTAACTTTAAAAGATATTTATCGAATTTTTCCTACAATTTTTAAAAAATCCTGCGAATTAAAAAAATATTACAGATTCTTTTTTGACAATTTGAGAAATCTTTTTAAATCTTTTTAAATACTTTTTTAAAATAATTATTTAAAAAATAATAAATGTTCAATTGTTATTTATACATTAAAATTCAACGATTTAACTTACAAAATAAACATTTTTTAAGTAGAACAATTAAAATTGCAACCTTCAAGGTTTAAAAGCTCTTTGAAATTTTAACAATTCAAGGTTTTCTATTTCAACAATTACGTTTTAAATTGTTTACTTTTAAATATTTGGCTTCGATTTACTCGCCCTAAATGAACAGTAAAATACTGATAAATATTCAATAATTTTTTTTCTTAATTAAAGAATTTCAAATTGAATGGATTGAAAATTTAATATTTTAGACTGAAACAATATTTTAAACTGAATAAAAGCCTTCCATTACGAATATATTATTATGAAGCTATTTCTAAGTTAAAAATAGTTTTAAAAACTTAAATCAGGCATTTACATTTTTAGCAATGGCAACGAATTTTAAATTAAAATAGTTTAAGTTTTAACGTTAAAATCTGGAAATTCTTAAATTTCCAACGGATTTAGAATCTTTTTTCCTCTTTAAATCAATTATTTTCACTTTTTAATACTTAAAGTACAGATCCATTTTAAATGTAATCCATTTTTTATATTTACAGTTCATAAAATAAAAATTCTAAACTAAATATTATCACAGTTGAAAAAGATAACAATTTAACTTATTATTAAAAAAAAAACGGTTGAAATCAAAGTGGGACAGATTTTCTCTAAAAATTTGTAAAATTCCCAGTCAAAAATTAAATTGACACAATTTTGCCTAGTTTTGGATTTAAATTTTAAAAGTTTTATTGTGTTTATTGTGTCAACCAAAGTTATTATGAAAAGTTTTATTGAAAAATGATTCAATATTTATTGTACTTAATTAAATTGGTACATTTTTATCTACTTTTTAATTTCAATTTTTAAAAGTTTAATTGCAAATAAAAAATTCCCTGACAATTCCACGTTTTCCCAGGTAGGATAGACACCCTAATCATGTTAATTATAAAATGGAAATAAAATATTTACAAAAATTGATAAAAAAACAACAACAACAAGAAAACAAAAAATGAAGTAAAATAAAACAAACCTTTTGTTTCTCGTCCTCGGAACGCGCGTCCATCCGTACATTCGCCCAGGGCAATTCCTTTGGCCACCAGGGCGGTCGCGTGCTTTCTCTGCCCCAGCCAGGTTTGCCTCGGCCAGTGGAATACTTCAGCATTAGAGGAATAAACGCCCTGAGTTGGGCCTGTGTCATTTTTTCGACGGGCGTGGGAATCCCGTCGATTATCAGAGGTGGCAGCTCATAGAGCGACGGGTCGTCTTGAACGGGAGGTGGTGCTTGTTGCGCCAGAGCATTCTCCAATTCCTCCATTATCGCATTTCGAAGATTCTTCACCACGTCCTCCAACGGTTTTGCGCCAAAGACTTTATAACTACTGTTTGGTTTGCCAGGCGTTGCTACCAAAACAATGGCTTGCTGGCCCACTCGTGTCGCAAACTCGTCTATTGTTTGCTGCAAACATTTTTTAACGTTTTTTCTTTTTTAATTATTATTTATTAATACAGGACACGTCTACTCAAATCCTGATGGGGGGGGGGGGGATCCCTGACAATTACCAGGGTTTTTTCCCAGGTATCTCAACTTTTTTCGAAATATAATTTTTTATAGCATTTTTTTTTAACAATCTACTTGGAATAGGTAAGCGATTTTATTATAAATAATGTTTGTTTTTTAGTTTTTAGGGATTCAATTACTATGTTTAATTAAGTATGATTCGGCAAATTATGTGACAAGATATTCTTAAAGATTAATATAATATAATAAAATTAGTAAAATTAATGTGGGAATTATATTAAATTTAATTTATATAACTTTAAATTCTACTTTTTCTACGATTTTAAGAATCAAAATATTGTAACTGATGTCATTTCAAATAAATAAAAAAACATTATTTTTACATGAAATTTTTTTTAATTCACAACAAGAACAAAACATTTTTTTGAAACTGAATTTTTGTATGACCGTCACTTCTTACCAATTTTTGAAAAATGATTTCATTTTAATAAATGTCGGTTTATTTTTTCCGGGAAAACATTCTTTACAACTTTACTGTTTCCAATTTTTTAAATAACTAAATAATCTTAAAATATATTTATTTGTATAAAAAAAATTTTTTTAACGATTTCAGCCATAGCAAAATTTACTTTCAAAATTGGAAATAGTAGAGTTATAAAGAATGTTTTCTCGGAAAAAGAGGCCGTTATTTATTGAAATGAAATCATTTTTCAAAAATTGGTAAGAAGCGACGCGACGGTCAGAAAAAATTAAATTCCAAAAAACACGATTAAAATTAATGTTTTTCATTGTGAATTTTAAGACTTTTCATAGAAAATAATGTTTTTTATTTAAAATGACATCAGTTGTAGTATTTTGATTCTTAAAATCATAGAAAAACTTCTTTTTTTCAGATATCTCACTTTTGGCACGACAATTGCCTTAACCCAAATAGTTGAATTTTCAACCCAAAAGATTAATTTTCTACCCAAAAAAAAAGGTTCAGTAACAAATTCAACCATTTAGTTGAATTAATTTTGAACTAAAAAAAAGATCAAATTCAACATTTTTTGTTTTTTGTTTTTTTTTTACGAAAAAGACGATTTCTCAAGAAAATCAACCAAATAATTGAATTTTGAAACAAAAATACCAGTTATCAAATAAAAATGGAATAGATAAATTTTCAGTAAAATAAAAAATTAATTTTCAACCTAACTGGTGAATTTTCAACTAAAATGGCGAATCTTTAACTGTAATACATGCATTTAAAACCAAAAAGATGAATTTTTTTTACAAAAGAGTTCAACTTTCAACCAATTACTTTTATTTTTAACAAAAAATATGAATTTTCAAACAAGATTAATTTTCTACCAACAACATGATGTTTCAACCAAATAAATCTCCAAAGAAATATTTGAATTTTCAACTAAAAAATATCATTCTTCAAGTTTCTTACAAAGAAATGACGATTTTTCCACCAAAATAACTAAATAGTTGAATTTTAGACAACAACAAAAATGTTTTCAAACAAACTGATGAATTTTCAACTAAAATAGTGAATCTTTAACTGGAATAGATAAATTTTAAATCAAAAAGATAAATGTTTTAACAAAGAGTTTAACGTTCAACCAAGCAGTTTTATTTTCAACGACAAAGTTTAATTTTGATATAAAAAAAGATCAATTTTCAACCAAAAATGGAATAAAATTTTCAGTAAAAAGTAATGTTCAACCAAAAATATGATTTTTCAACTAAAACGAACGAAAAAACAATTTTCAACTAAAATGATGATTATTCAACAAAATAAATTTTTTGAATTTTCAGCTAAAAAAGGTCATGATGCAAGTTCTTTTTATCAATAAATGAATATTCAACTATTTAGAATTTTGAACTAAAAAACTTTTGCATTTATCGAATTAATCTATTTTCGTTATACTTTTCATTATTTCGTTCGGAATTTAATTATTTTGTTGAAAATTTAAATATTTTGTTGAAACTCATCTTTTTGGTTTGAAAATTCATCTCTTGCTGTAGAAATTTCAACTTTATTTTGTAAGAATGCAACCATTCGATTGGAAATTAATTTGCTTTGGCTAAAAATTGACTTTTTTTTGTTGGAAATCCGTTTTTTTGAGCGAAAATAGATTTTCTGGTTAAAAATTCAACTGTTTTATAATATGAATAAGTCAAAACTACGTTAGTAGAAGTTTATTTTTTTTATTAAATATTCATAATTCAAGTTAAAGATTCGTGTTCTTATTTTGTTGTTAAAAATAAATTATTTAACTGAATTTTTTTACTATATTGTTGAAAATTCAACTTATTGTTTGTAAATTAACGTTTTCCTTGAAAAATCATATTCTTAGATTGAACATTCAACTCTTTTTAGAGAAAATTCACCTTTTTGGCTTAAAAATTCCATAATTTGATAAAAAAAAAGTAACTATTTTAAAATAAAATTTTTTTAATCAAAAAAGAAACTGCATGATTGAAAATTAATCGATTCTAGTTAAGGATTCAAGTATTATGTTGAAAATTCGTCACTTTTGGTTATAAATATTTTTTCGTTAAAATAGCAACTATAACATTTTTTCTTGAAAATTAGCATCTCCTTAGCTTGAAGTTTCAATAGTCTTGAAGAAAACTCATTTACTTTTTATTGGAAATTTGACTATTCTATTTTTGGTTCAAAAATGTATGTATTTACTTCTAAAAAATCATCTTTTTTATAGAAAATTTATTCTCTTTTGGTAGAAAATGTATCTTTTTGGTTAACAATTCGTCTCTCTTGATAGAAAGTAATTTTTTGTATTAAAAATACAACCCTGCATGGTTGAAAATTAATCTGTTTTAGTCCAGGATTCAAGTATTTTATCAAAAATTGGTATTTTTTGAGTTTCAACGATTTATTATTTAAAATTAAAACATTTTTTGGCATTTTCTTGAAAATATATTTATTGGCTTGACCTTTCTTATTTTTTGCAGTAGAAAATAAATGATCTTGATTAAAAAAACAGCTACTTGAAAATTTAACTATTTGTTTGAAAATTAAACTGTTCTAAAAACTTATTTTTTAAGACAAAGTAAAAAAAATAGTGGCAATTAGCGGACAATTGTGAGAAAATAGTGTCTTTAGTGTAATTTTTTTCTTTCAACATGTCAATCACTTACTCTGAGTTTCCTCAGTAGTCTGTTTTGTTGTCTCTTCCGAATGCTGGGATTCGTCTCGAAACTGTGTGGTCGTTTCCTTTTCTTTGCGGAAACAATTGCCGCGGCAGCAGCAACTCCAACGGGTCCTGCGTGCAGTTTTTATTAAAAAAGCCTCATTCCCAAAATTGGGAGTGAAAACAATGAAAAAGAAGTCACTTTCTACCAATGCAAATTTCAAACGATTTCCAAAAATAAGGACTTCTTCAAAGATAAATGTTTGAATTGGTAAAAAGTGTATAAAAAAACATAAGTTTTTCTTCTTTTCATGTTCGATTCAAATACTCAAGCAACAGTAAAAATGCAAATAGCGTGCGGAGAATCTAAAAGTAAATTATTCGTTTTATTTACTCTCTAATTATTCTTTTTAAAAAAAATTGCAAGTCAGTGATATAAATAGACAAAAAAATGTTACTTTTAGATTCTTACTAAAATTTTACAAGTACATATCTAATATATTTGAACATTTCTGTTAACTAATATTCATCTACCAACATTATTTTCTATGAAAGAATCGAGTTATTATTAGATTCAATTTCTTTTCAAGCAGATATCAAGCGTCGAGACACTTTTTTTTATTTGGTGAAAAAATATAAATATATACAAACAAATCATGAATCAAAAACACAGTAAATAAAACAACTAATTATAATATAGGATTAAATTTAAGTCCAAACAAACAGAAATATAAAGGGTGATTTCCTCTTTTTTTTAGGTAGAAAACAAAAATAATTGATAGAGAAAGGGTTTAATTTGGTTATTATCTCATGTAAATTTTGTACATAAGACGGTTTGGTTAGAAATTGTGTTTCTTATAATTTTCTTTAGATTATCTCTTAATTTCTGATTGATGTTACATCTGACCTTTAATGAAATACCGAAAAAGAAGCTTAAAACGAGAATGAAATAAGTTAATTGTCAAAACATGAGCTACGCACGTTCTACTAAGGAAATCATTTGTACAAATTAATTTTCTCGGTGAAAGAGATAGCAGATTATTTGGAAGTTAATTTTGCATGCATTTTTCATCGATTTAAACCATTTTATTATTCAGGTTTCAGAGCATTTTGTAAATATTGGATCAAACTCAATTCGAAAGTTCCCAATTTTCAAAGAATTTAGAAGTGCCGCAAGTTAAAAGGAACCATTTTTAATTTTAGAATTTTAAAGCGCGACCAAAAGACAGAAAATTTGAAACCATATCTCATCTCTAACAGCTAAATGGTTTAATTTGCTTACAAAAAAAATTCAAAGTTTTTTATTCGAATTCAAATTCGAACTACAACTTAATCAAACTTTCTTTCTTTTGTCCCAGGTAAGTAAAAAAAAATGAAAATCGCTCTGAATCCCATTTTTGAACCTCGAGAAAGAAGGTAGGAAAATAAAAAGAAATCTTTAAAAGAAGTAAAGTATCACACAACAAAAAAATCATTTCGTTTTTTAGTTTGAAGAGTGAAGCAAACGAAGGATTAAAGAGAGAAAAATTTGCGTTAAAGAATAGGGAATTCGTGAGATGTACAAGATAAATATTATCACTATAAAAGTGCATATGTAACTAATAAAATAAATTTTTCGAAACTTCATCCATTTGCAAAATAAAATAAATAATTCTAAATCATTTACAATTTACCTTTCAGTGTTTAAAACTGAATATTTTAATTCATTAATGTGAATTAAATTCGTTCTTTTTTATTATTGAAAATAAAAAGAGGAACGGAGGAAAAATAAATTATATAATTATCATTGAAATAATGAATAATTAGTAGGAAATTAAAATTTGGATTTTTTATGAAATTAAGGGAGAAGTCAGGGTGGCCATTTTCAAGAAAAAAATTCACGGTTCTCAAACCTTTTTCTGGGTCAAATTTTCCAGTTTAAAGTATCGAATAAATTCTAATTCGAAGCCAGTAAGAATAGAGAATGTCTAAAACAAAGGCTAGTCGCAACTATTCAGATCATTTCTATTTTCCTTTTTTTTTTTAAATAACTATAATAGGAATTGTAACTCTTAAAATTACGATTTGCTTTCTAAAATATTCTGTTCATAGAAAAACGTTCAATTTTCTTCATGCTGAAATTTAGCATATAAATTATCTATTCCATGAATCTTTAATGAAATGTTGAAAATTTATTATTCAGTAATGTAACAAACGCTTGTTTCAATAAATGCATAAACAATATCATGAAAAATTGGAAGTACTTTAAATTCAGGGTGACCACAGGTCAGGGAAAACCTGCAAATTAGGGGAAAGTCAATGATTTTTGTTGGTCAGGAAAGGCAGAGATTTTGAATTAAAAAAAATACAATGAAGGAAGTCACAATTCTTAATAGTTTAAAGAGATTTCATAAAATTTCAAACTATTAAAAATAATTTCGGGTACTTAAAAATATTACGAAGAAATTTCAATAGATTTAAATAATTTAAGGGATTTCAAACAAATTCATAGTATTTTTAATAAATTTCCCAGGATTTCAGAAAATATCAGATTTTATGTAAATTCATAGGATTAAGGATTTCAGAGGCATTTTTTTAAATACCAAAAAAATGTCAAGGAATTTCAAAAGATTTTATATATCTCAGAGTACTTTTAATATATTTAAAAAAACAAGAGTGATTTCAACGGATTTTTTAGATCGTATGGTATGGTTTAAAAATTCCAATTAATTTTCAAGAATTTAAAAAAAATTCCAGGTATTTTTCAAATGGTTTTAAATATTTTAAGGTGATTTAATGGGATTTCAAAGGATTTCGAATATTCCGAGGATTTAAATGATTTTAAAACCTCTAAAAGTATTTTTAAACAATGTTTGAATTCTTTAAATTCTCTTCAAATTGTTTTATTCGCTTGAATTATTCTAATGCACTCAATTCAATGGATTTTAAAAAGTTTTTGGTCATTCGTTTAAATTCTAAAACTTACTAAATTTGTGTTAATCAAAAAATAAAATTAAAAAAAGTGGAGAAGTTTGTGATTCTCGATTAAATTTTGGTCTAATCGAAAAATTGCACGTGCCTAGTTT
>JAWWLR010000127.1:34100947-34130547 GCA_035041075.1 Acraspis erinacei
CAAAATCGGTCCATATGTGCCGAAAAAAATCTTTACATGTGGAATATTTTTAAAAATTTCCAAAAATATTGCAAATTAAAGCTCTTGAAAACGCCTGCAGGGGTTCCAACGGTTTTTTAGGAACAAAATTCAAGATTCTTTTCCAGATTAAGAAATCAAGTTTCTCAAGGTCAACATTTTTTTTTTTACATTAAATAATCAAACAACCGTGTATTATACATGTAAAATATGAAACATTTCATTCTTTTAATTGCCAACCACGTCTTCGGGAATATTTCAAAATCTTTGTAGTCTTTGAAATTCTTGAAATTTTGTAAATTTTTAACAAAAAAAAAAAAGTAAAACCTTTGAAATCCTTGTGAAATTTTTGGAAACATTTGTAAAATCTTTCTTTAAGTTTTGTTTGTGAACACTTTTGTGTTCGTTTCAAATCATTTAAACCTTTTGAAATCTGTTCACATCTTTTGAAACCTTTGAAATTGTTTGAAGCCTTTGAAATTTTCTGAAATCTTTGATATCTTTTTAAATTTCTTAAATTCTTGAAATCTTTTGAAGTCCTTATAAATTATTTGAAATAATTTTGAAATCTTTTGTATTCGTTTGAAATAATTGAAATATTTGTGAAATCTTTCTGAAATATTTTTTATTTATGTAAAATCATTGCAAATCTTTAAAATATTCTAAAACCGTTGTGAAATGTTCGAAATCTATTTAAAAGCTTTGTGAAATGTTTTGAAATCTTTGAAATATTTTGTGCTCGTTTGAAATCATTCAAATGCTTGTGAAATCTTTTGTATTAATTTAGAATCATTAATTCTTGAAACCTTCTGAAATCCTTAAAAAATGTGAAATATTTTTTAAATCTTTCTGAAAATTTTTAAATATTTTCGAAATGTTCGAAATCTATTGTATTCATTTCAAAACATTAAAATATTTGAAATCTTTGTGAAATGTTTAAAAATACTTTGAAATATTTGAAAATTGGTGAAATCGTTCTTCAATCTTTGTTTGTGAAGTATTTTTAAATATTTTAATATTTAAATATTTTGAAATCATTTAAAACCTTTGAAATCAATCTTTTGAAAGTTAACAAATCTTCGATAAATATTAGTGATTTTTGAGAAATGTTCGAGATCTTTGTGAAATATTTGTGAATAATTTAAATTTTAATATAATAAATGCTTTGAAATCTTTAGAATTATTTTGTAACCTTTGGAAATCTGATATGTATAGTCAAAAACCGAGTGACCAAATCCTCAAAAACTCTTTTAAAAGCAAAAACCAAAAATTGAAGGAGAATTCCAGGTTTTCAAGATCGCTGGACACCCTCCTCAAAAGTTTTTAAAAAAATCCCTTAAAATCTTAAAAACAACCCCTTCAAATTATTGAATCCTATTATAGCCTGGAAGAGGAAAGAAAAAAAGGGGGGGGGGAAGGAGAAAATGAAATGTTGCAGCCGCCACCCTGATTAAAAATGCAATGGGGCCACCCTGAAAGGATTGTTTAAAAACGAGTGAAAGGTGTCACCGATGCTTGAAGCGATAACTCGATGTGTCGATCTTACAGCCTTCAATGGACTTTCTCTCGGTTGTAAAATGAGAATGATTAGAACGTAAGTAACTCAAAAGATGAAAAGCAAAAAAATGGAAATCACCATTAGCGTGTTTGATTTGCCAACCTGCAGCGGCGAGTTGGGCCGTTACGTCATCATCCATGGCTGCTGATAAGAGGTCGCCCTCTTCGTAGCCCTCGGAGCCGCTGGTTGGCTCGTCATCATCATCATCGGAGATCCGATCTTGTCGGTCTGAATCTATGTTCTGCATGGACGTCATCTTTGCCTTTTACTTTTAATAAATTAACAGCCACTTGTTTTTTCCTCTCTTTTTTCTTTTTTCTCTGTCACCTTCTCTTTAATCACTAGCCGAGTTAGTTGAAGGTGAAGCGAGCTTCAGTGTCTCGTTTCTTCACTTACATCACTTTCACCTAAAACAAAAATATAATGTTTCATTAAATTACTACCGAGGGGCATTCTACTTTGACAAAAAGGGGATATTTTCTTTTAAAAATCCCAGCGTAATATAAACAACAATTAATACATGCGACACTAATTTCATAAGAAACTACACATTTTATTATCAGGATGAGGATGTTCGGCAGATGATTTCAAATTTCCAGTAATTTCCTGGCCAAGTTTTTCAATTTTTCCGGTCAAATAAAAGTAACATATTCCTATTTGTCGCAAAACACATACATTCCTTTTGAATCATGACGTTCAACAGAGCAAAAAAATGCAAAATAAATTAATTTTCAAATCAAATGATGAATCTTCAACTAGAATAGTAGAATTTTAAACCAAACGGGTGAATTTTCAACGAAAATGATGAATATTTAGCTAAAATACTTGAATTTTCAACCAAAAAGATTTATTTTTAAGCAAAAAAAATAATTTTTCAACAAAATACATGAATTTTAACGAAATAGTTGATTTTTCAATCAAAGGAGACTAATTTTGCAACCAAAAATTGAATAATTCAATTTTCAAACAAAAAATGAATATTCCACTGGAATAGTGTTTTCATTTTGAGAAAAACATTATTTTAAACCAAAGAAATAAATTTTCAATAAAATACCTGATTTTGTAACCAAAGAAATGAATTTTTAATTAAAATGACGAACCTTTAATAAAAAAATTAATTCTCAACAAAAGAGTTTATTTTTCAACCAAGTAAATTTATTTCTAACCTGAAATATGAATATTTAACTTAAATGATAAATATTTAACTAGAATACTAGAATTACCATCCGAAAAGAAGAATTAAAAAAAATGAGATTAACTTTCAAAGAAAAATATCATTTTCTACAAAAAAAATGGATTTTCTACAAAAAAAAAAATGGATTTTCTACCAAAAAAGTAGTTTTTTAAAACGAAAGACGCGAATTTTCAAAAAAATTAATAAATTTTCAAATAAGAGAGACAAATCTACATTGAGAATCTTCAATTTTGAACTAGGAAAGGTCAATTTTCCACCTAAAATGGAACGGTTAAATTTTCAGTTGAAGAAATTTACTTTCAACCAAACTGATGCATTTTCAACTAAAACAGTGAATCTTCAACTGAAATAGTTGAATCTTATTTTATACCAAAAAGATTCATTTTTATCCAATAAGATTACTTTTCTACAAAAAGACGAATTTCCAGAAATTAAATAAATTTTAAAAAAAAGTTGAAATTTCGTCCAAAAAAGGAAACATTTCCACCAAAAATAGAATAGTTGAATTTTCCGTTAAGAATCTAATTCTTAACAAACAAGAGTCGGAAAATTAATTTTCAACAAAGCAGTTACATTTAAAAAAAGAGATGAATTTTCAATTAAAATGGCAAATCCACCAACAAAATTAACTTTTAACCAGTTTAGCTTTTAAACGCTAGTTGAATTTCCAAGAAAAAAAAGATAAATTCAGTTATAGTTATTTGCAATGCAGACAAAAATATGGAAAACTTTAAAAATTAAAAATAATTTTTTAATATAAAATTTTGATTTTTGTATTTTTAATAAATAAATAAATAAATAATATTTATAATTAATAATGTTTTAATTGTTTGAATTTGGGAACTTTCTAGTTCAAATATTTTATAATTCAGTCGTTCCAAATTCCCGATCATTTCCTGGTTCGCATACATTTTTCAAGGTCATTGACACGTTGGCAAGTTTTTCCACTTGAAGCAAATTCGGCTTTCAAAGTTTGATTTGACAAAGCTGACCAGGATTTTTAAATTCTTGAACAATTCTTTTTCACCTGTAAATCGTGAAGTTATTATTTTCGGGATAAATTATAACGTTGTTTTGTTTAGGATATTTGCCCATTTTTTTTAACCATTTTCATTTGTGTAAACAAGTTTGTCATTCTGTAAATCGCGAATAATTTTCATTTATAGGAATGACTGAGAAAATTCTAATTTGAAAAATAATTACTTTAAAAAAAAATTAGGGTATAATTTCTGAAATAAGAAAATACTGCACCAAAAATACCACTCTTAACATTCATTAACTGCATCATTAATTTCATAAAATAGTAATTTTTCAAGATTTACCAATAAAAGATATTCTCTAAGCAAATGAAAATTGTTTAAATAATTGTAAACTGTATTTCGCCCTCAATATTACTCTTATCATTCATTAACTGCGACACTGATTCAATAAAATAGAAACATTTAGGGATTTATAGGCGAAAGAAATTGTTTAAACAAATAAAAATTGATAAGATAATTGCCAAATATCGTTAAAAATACATGTTACTATCGATATTCGTTAATTGTATCATTAATCGCTGAAAATAATAACTTTTTACGATTCACAGAAAAAAAATTGTTTAAACAAATGAATATTGTTCAAATATTTACCCATGTCTTAAGCCAGAAATATTATTCTTGAAATTCATCAATTGTAATTTTTGCTATCATTTTCAATTATCTAAATTGAAGAATAAATTAATCATTATATTTGTAAATGTTTAGAAGTATATCGTTTTAAGCAATTTTAAGTTAAAAATTAAATTATTTTTATTTAAATAATTTCAAATTAGCAATTGTTTAATTGTTCAAAATTCAACACTTTCACTTACAAATAATACTTTTTTTTTAAGAGAACAATTAAAATTGTAACAATTCATTTTAAAATTGTTTAGTTTTTAATCTTACCTTTATAATTGCTGATTTAAAATCAACAGTTAAATATAGATAAATATTAAAAAAATACACTTTATAATTAAACATTTTCAAATATTAATACTGTTTAATTTAAAAAATCAATAATTCATATTTACAGTTCATCAACTTAAAACCTGCCTTAACAATAATTTTCAAATTTAAAAGCTTTTAATTTTTCATTGTTTAAGCCTTAAAAAAAAACATTTTAACATTCTTCAAATGGAGATATCTAAAATTGATGATTGTTAAAAGTAAAAGATTTTACAATTACGCATTAAAAACTGAATGCTTTCATAATATAAGAAGATACAAATTGAATAAATTATAAAAAAACTTGAAATCGAACTTAAAAACACACAAATTTCAACCGAAAACCAATAACATAACCCATAGTTGTTCGAAATTGTAAGTTTAATTTTTGAAATTAAATTTTCGGTGAAAAACGTCAACGTAACCTTAAATTGTTAAAAAATTGTAAATCATCTTTAAAATCTATATCGATATTAACGGCGAAAACCGCTAAATCTTCTTTGAAATCTAATGAATATTTTTGATTAAAAACAATGAATTTTCGGTGTAAAAAAAGCATAGCAGTTTAAAAAACTAACACAACCTAAAATTTGTAGACATTTGAAGATATTTTGAAATTTTCTGACCTTATATTAACATTCTCAGCAAAGAATATTTTACCTCTAAAGTTCTATTTAAACCCCAAATAGTTTAGTTTGAAATTATTCAAATTAAAAATTTTAATTATTTAAAATAGATAATTTTGAGTTTAAAAAAGCCTTCACTACCAGCGATAGAATTATTTTAGTTTTCAACAGAATAATTTTTTATATGTAAAAATGACATAATCTTAATTAGTAATTTTTCATAATTAAAAACTTTTCAATTTGAAAGAGTTAAAATTCAAAGTGCTATGACCTTAAAAAGTTACAATTAAAAATTATTCAATTTCTACGATTTATATTTTAAAGGTACCTAATTTTGAACTTTTTCTTGGAATACTTCAATTTTGAAAATTTATCATTGAAGAGTTTAAAATTTTAACGATTTGCTTTTTTTTTTAAATATTTAGTTTAATTTGGACGTACTTAATGTGAAGTAAAATTTTATTGAATTTTTTAAAACTGTTGTATGAAAAAGAAATATTTATGAAAAATCCTTTTATGACAATGTGTGTTCCAAGAAGGTTTTAAGCAATAAAAAACGAAATGCTTTAAAATTTCTGGACGTTTGAAAATTTACAAAATGATTCAAAATTCAAAACACTTTCAATTTAAAATTATTTGTCTAAACAAGGACGATTTAAAATTCCTGTAAATTGCTTTAATTAAAGGGACGACTTAAAAATCCCGAAGAATAAAATGATCAATACTGCAAAATTCCCGAACATTTTATAATATTATCGAATTTGAAATTTCTCGACAACAAAATTTTTTAAATAATATTATTTATTGGGTAAAAATACAATAATCAAATATTTTTATAAAACGTAATATTTTTAAATTTTTAAAGTGTCTCCAATTATTATTTGAATTTAAAATAATAATAATAGTAATTCAGTCATCCCCGATCAAAATGCATAAGCAACATTCGTTAATTTTGTCATTACCTTCATAAAATAATAACTTTATACGATTTACGGAGAAAAAATGGTTTAAATCTTGCAGTTAAACTGCAAATTTTTTAAATAATTTAAACAGTTTAAAGATTCCTGGCTAAAAAGATAAACCGATGCTAACATTTTCAATGCTCTAAAATAAGCAATTTTAATTTTTAAACATTAAAAACTGAACAATTAACATTTTTTTTTACAGAACACTTTTAAAATAGAAGTCAAATTCATTTTTAGGTGTTAAACAAACTATTGTATTACCAAATATCCTATATTTAAAGAGAAAAGAGGAAAATGGGGGGAAGTTCTTCGAGAATAGGGGAGAAAGACAATTTAAAAAAGAAAAGGGAAAACGTAGGGAAATAGGGGAAAGACTGCATCCTGCACATGAGTTGAAAATAGAAAAAGCTTCTTGGGGGATGCTTCCTAATTAAAATTCTGTCAAGAGCATTCCTGTTTCGGTTGAGTCATAACGTCGATTCCCTACATCTGTCCCGCACCCCAATAATTTTCCCCTCAGCCCCCCGTCCCATTTTTAACGTTCTACTACACTACATGGTCAGCTGACTAGGACAGATGTGACTAGAGGACACTGAACCTTGCGTACATTCAGACAGAATCTATTTAATATTTCATATTTGTGTATACTATTGATTTAAATATTCAAAATTGCAACAGAAAATCAAAAATAGAATCAAACCTTTTTAATATACACTGAAATTTTCTATAATTAATTTTTTGAAGGGGCTGTCATTTAAATTGATTAGAATTTAAATAAGAATATTTTAAATGTGGAAGCTTTCAAAATACGAATGCTTAAATTTTTTTAATTTTTGAGTCGTTGAGTGACAAACCTAAGACTGGAGTAATTTATTAATCGAACCTTTTATGCACTGCCGTGTACAAATATAGAATATCAGTCATTTAAATTTTAAATAGCAAAATCCAGGCCAAGGTGACTTGAAATCTAACAATTTTAAATCATTTTAAAATAAAATGCTTTATTCGAACGTTATACAATTTAAATTTGAAATCGTACTATATTTGAAAATTTCGAACTTATTAAATTTCCGAAATTATGAGTTTTGTATATAAAAGATTGTCAAAATAAAAATATTAAATATTAAAAAGTTTTAAGTGTCACAATTAAAAATTCTGTAATTTTGATTTTGAAATATCTTCAATTTGGAAGATTTATAATGGAAAATTCATGACTTGATTTTCAAAATCATCAAAAGTTAAGAATTTTGATTTACATATTTTTAAAATTGAACAATTAATGAAAAATCTATAAAATCGAATGGATTTCAATTCAAAATAATAAGTAAAAATTGAATAATTTTCAGTTTTAAATCTCGAAACTTGAAATATTTCAAAAAATTATTCAAAATTGCATCATTTTCTATTATACACATTAAATATTAAAGGGTTTTCAATTGCAAATCTTAAAACTTGTGGAATTTTTCATTGTACATTTTTTAAATTAAAATAAATATTTTCAAAATACGTTCCAAATAGCAGTTTTAACTGTAACTGATCTTCAAAATTAAATTTTACACATTTTTAAATCATACACATTAACATAAAAAAATAAAATTTTTCAAGAAAATAGTCCAATTTTCAAGCAGAAATGGATTATTAATTAAAATGCTAAATGTACAAACAAAAAAAAAGACAAATTTTCAACGAAAAAGCCGTAATTTTAATTAAAAAAAAAAGAATAAAAAAATTTGCAATCAAAAATGGGTTAGATAATTTTGCCGATAAAAAAAAATTCTACGAAAAAAACGATAAATTTTTACCCAAAAATGTAACAGTTGATATTACAACCAAAAAATATTTTAAATTTTAATCAAAAACAGTTCAATAGATTCAAAAAGACGACTTTTTAACACAACAGTTAATTTTTGAACAAAACTATTAAATTTCCAAGCCAAAATCACAAATTTTCTAGAGAACAAATGAATGATCAATTAAAAAGAGCTATTTTCAACAAAATAGTTGAATTAAAAAAAGGTGTTTTTAAACAAAAATTTCGAATCGATAAAAAAATTAATTGTTAACATAGTGAAATTTTCAAGAAAATCAATAAAAAACTAATTTTTGAATAGTATAATTTAAATTTTCATATAAAATGGATGAATTTTCAACAAAATACATTATTTTTTAACTAAAAAGGATAAATAAAAAAAACGTAAGTTATATCTACAGTAATTTTTTTTAAAATTTGATCAAAAAAAAAACAAACAATTTTCAATGAAATAGTTACATTTAAAAAAAAGTAATTACTTTTGAACAAAATACATGCATTTTTAATTAAAAAATGATCATTTTTCAACCCAAAACGGAACAGTTTAATTTTTAGTTACAACATTAATTTTTAATCAATCAAAAACGAATTTTCAACAAAAATAAAATTAAAAAAAATAAAAATGATTAAGCATTAAACAAAAAAAAATGAATTTTTACCAAAATAGATTAATTTTGAACCAATAATAATGACTTTTTAACCAAATAATTTTTTTTTCGTCCTGATCCAATATAGTTTTAAAATATATTCACAAGTAAGAACACATCACACCACAACATTTAGTACAATCTTCTAATAGAGAACGACATTTTTTATTTTTCGCTATAGAAGGAGCGAAAAAAACAAATTTTTTTAAAAATTATATTGTCAAAACGCACGTGGTAATTCTCAACTCTGCCGGTATTACGGGTTATTACCGGTATTACCAAGTTGAAGATGAAGGCGCTCAAGTAAACTGCCGGGTGGGGTAATATGGGGGAGGGATGGAAAGGGGAAACCACCAGAAGGGGAATGAGGAGAAGTAATCGAAACCTTTTTTTATCCCCTTCTCAAATCTCTCTCTCTCTTTCTCGATACAACAAACAGAGCCAAATGCTTAATACACACACACAAAATCAAAGCAAAAGGAAATAAATCCAATTTAAAAAACCGACCACCATAATCAACTAAAGTCAGAACTAGACGAGAGAAAATACGCCTCCCATTTCCAGGGGAAGGTTCTCAATCTCTATCCTTTTAAAGGGGCCCCGAAGTAAACCTAGAGCTGCCCGGAGGTCCCCGTCGATGCCCGAAAAGCACCCTCTAAGCCTCCTCCTGGGAAAACTCATACCCCACGTCCATCTTCTCTCCTTCCGAGAAATTCACCTAGGAGAGGGAAAAGATGACAAACCTTGAACGGACACAACGTGCTCTTAGCGAAAATGCGCAGGGCAAATCGCAAAAGTCGAGAATCCGCAAGGCTCATGACCGAGGGCGGCGTGGAGCAGGCCCAGTGAAAATCGCGAGTTGCGTACGCACCTTTGGTCTCTTTCGTCGTCTCGTTGGCAGAAGTCGGTCGCTCAAGTCCCGGTCGGCACCCAAGTCTCGTTTATTTATTCTCCGGTCGCACAAAAAGTCTGCTTTCCTGTCCTCACTCCGCGAATCTACCACGCCCCGGTCACCCGGAGTCCGCACACAATTCACAAGTGTTGTATAACCGCGATTCGTGGTCATCGATACTCAGCGTGAAGACCTGGTGCGCGATACCTCGGGGAAGACGTTCACGAGTCCCGAGTGCCGAGGAGGCGTCGCGACGCGCCAACAACAACAACAGGAGGACGAGCAAGACGCACGACGCAAGCCGCCATGAAAGTCACCATGGCCGCTTGGCGTTTCGTATCGATCGGCGGCGGCCCGGACCTCCATCATCGTAGCCACGAGTACCACCACAACGAAAGGCGCGAAAGCGAAATAAACGGGGCGGCCATTTTAATGGAGCCTGCGCGTATGATCGGCGGGGAGCAGACGATGCGAAATCGGAGGCTTTTTTGGAAAACGGTTGGGTCGAGAGGACTGAGATTTGAGAGGAGGACGCACCAGGAGTCAAGGGAGTAGAAAAGTCGAGAAAAGACTTACCGGTTTCCTCAGAAATGTCTTGGTCGAGAGCAGCGAGCGAGGATTGACGAACGCCATAGAGATGTAGAAGAGAGTGGAATAAGCTGATTGGTTGGGGCGTAGCGTCATGGCGGCGATCGTCATAGTCTCTGATTGGTCCGTCAAACACGTGACCAGGACCTAACCTCAACTGGGGCCAACTGAACTAGAAATTGCATCATGACGTTTCATTATTTCGAGGTAATTGATAATGATAATAATTTGTATTGTTTGGAATTGAGTGTTTTCGAGAGGTTGATAGAAAAATAGAAAAAGTGCCAAACATTTTATTATGTAATATCGCTATATTGGAGTCTTGCATTTTGAGAGGTTTGAGACGTTTATTGATTTGTTTGGGTGCGGGAGGATGTAAGGGGCGTAAGGGTATCGATTGATTGGGGGTGGTTCCGGTAGCGATATACTTTCTTTATTTATTTGGGAGTTATGGGAAATCGATTCCAGTGGTACGCAGTTTATTTCGTGTAGGGGCGTCAATCCGTGAATTGAAACTTTTAAATGTACGTATTTAAAGGCCGGCCTTTCGTTTGAAGGTTAGGTACCTTTTATTATTATTTTTTTCTTTTATAATTAGAAAGCAGAAAATGCACGAGCGCGTTCACGTTCACTGAATTTTTATTTCATAACATTAAGAATAATAAACAATTTACCGGAAACTAACTTCTCGGAATACAAATTCGAGTTGGGGGACCAAACTTCCTGACTTTTATCACTTTCCTAATTTTTTTGTGATATATACAAAAGTCGGCAATGTTGGACTTTTTTACTAAAAATAACGCTGCTTAATTGAAAAGTAATCTTTTTTAAAATTTGTCTTTTTTCGTTGAATTCAACTGTTTTTGGCTTAAAATGACAATCTTTTTTGGTTGCAATGTCAATCTTTTTTAGTTGGCAATTCATGTATTTTTTTTTGGAAATTGGTTTCTTTGGTTTAAAATGTAACTATTTTGTTAAAAATTAGTTTTTTGTTGTTAAAAGTACATTTTTTCACTGGAAACGTAACTGTCTCATTTTTGGTTGGCAATTTTTTTTTAATTGAAAATTCATATTCTTGTTAAAAATTCGTCTTTTTTGGTAGAAAAATAATCTTTATTGTTGACAATTATTCTTTTTTTCGCTGAAAAAGGAACTATTTGGTTCAAAACAACTTTTTTTTATTGAAAATTCGTCATTTGAGTAAAAATTAATATTTTTGGTCAAAAAAATGGAAAGATTTGATCAAAAACTCTTTTATTTTTGTCTATAATTAATTTTGTAATTAAAAATTTAACTTCCATTTCAGGTAAAATCCTTATCTTTTTTTAAATCATATATTGTGTTGAAAATTAACTTTTTTTATTAATTATTTAATTATTTGGTCAAAAATGTGTTATTAAAATCTATTTTTTAAAATCGAAAATATGTATATTCCATTTTTTGTTAATATTTTATCTTTTTTTAGTTGAAAATTCATGTATTTTGTTTAAAATTCATATTTTTTCATAGAAAGTGTATAGTTTAAAATTGATCTTTTTGGTTGATGATTAATTTTCTTGAAAATCCCTGCATTTCGTTGAAAATTCGTCTTTTTCAATGGAGAATCAAACTTTGAGTTTGAAAAGTCTTTTTTTGGCCGAGAATTCAACTATTTGACTGAAATTACTTGAGAAAATAAAATTTCTAAAAATTGCAGATTTATTGATTCAATCTCCAATTACAAATATTGAAAATGATAGTGTAGATTTATATTTTTTAATCAGAAATCTTTAAACTGTCTGATATATTAGGACCAGAAAATAAAAAATTGCAGTTTTACGGCATTTAGTTTTAAATTGTTTAATTTCAAAATGTTCAAATCTCTTATTTTATATGTATAAATTCTTGAGCATTTCTAAATCAAAGAGACTAAAATGTAGAAAACTGGACAAATTCATTTAAAAGAATTGAATTCTTATCATTGCTAATTTAAAATTTTGAAAATTCTGAAAAAATGTTTTCTATGATTTAAAGAATTGAAATAATATTAATAATCATTTTTTTATGAATAAACATGATTTTTTATGAAAAAAAAGATTAAAACTTGCGAGAAATGATTATTTTAGCAATAGTGTTTGTAATTTAGTTTTTTCTTACTCTTGCTTCTAGCAAATTTTTTAGAATTAATTGCAATTTAATAAGTATAATAATATATAATAATACATATAATATAATATAATTTTAGAGAACGTTTTCCCCGAAAATAACCCATTACTTATTGAAATGCATCAATTTTTTAAAAATGGATAAGAAGCGATAGTAAGAAAAAATTCAGCTGCTAAAATACTGTTAAAATAAATGTTTTTTTAAATTAATTTTCTTCATTCAAAACAATGTTTTTTATTTGAAATTACATAAAAAATAATATATATTCGATTCTTAAAATGATCGAAAAACAATTTTTTTCCAGCGATCAGATTTTTAGTACTACTACCTGAAATAATTTTCAATTTAAAGCTATTAAAATCTGACAATTTGGAAGTGAAAAAGTACATTAGAATTTAAAAAAAAATTCATCACAATTTTCACCGTTCAAAATTAAAACATTTTTAATTATATACTTATAAATGTTAATTATTCCACATTATTGATAATATTTTTCACTTTTTTTAAACGATGACACTCAATTTTTACTATTTCGAAAGAAATTACACTAAAGACGTTATTTTCAAATCAAAAAGATAAAATTTCAACCATGAAAGATTCTTGAGACAGCAAAGAAAAAAATGCCATAAAAATGTGAAATGTTTAACCAAATAGTTGAATTTTCAACCTAGAAGATTAACTTTCTGCTAAAGAAGTCGATTTTTTAAAACAAATTGCATCAATTTTCATCTAAATATTTTGAAAATTGGATTTTTTCTAGTCCAAATTTTATTTGATTAAAATTTGGTTTATAAAAAATCGAGCAGTTTAATTTTGTACAATGTAGTTGAATTTTATACCAAACTCTTGGATTTTCGAGCGAAAAAGACAACTTTTCTATAAAACAATTACATTTTCAACCCGAGAATATCAATTTTCAACAAAATAGTTCATTCTTCAGTTAAAGATTACTTTGCACACACAAAAAAAAACGAATTTGAACTAAAACTATGAATCTTCTACCCGAAAAAATTACCTTTTAAGAAATTTATTCAAATTCCAACCAAGGTGTTGAATTTTCAACCTTAAAAAAACGGACTCTTCAATGAAGAGTGTGATAGTTAATATTTCAAAAAAATTATTTTATTAAAAAATAAGTATTTGGATTTAACTAAGATAACTTTTCAACAAAAAATGTTATTTTTAACCAAAGCATTGATTTTCTACTAAAAACAGTCAAATTTGCAACAAATTCATAAATTTGGAACTAAATAATTAAATTTTCAACCAAAAAAGACGAGTTTTTAATACATTTTTTAACTAAATAGTTGCGTTTTTAAACAAATAGCTAAATTTTATAATAAATTGTTGAATTTTCAACCCAATAATATGAATTTAAAAAAAGTTAATTTACAACAAATCAGTTGAATTGCTAAAAAATAGTTACATTTTTAATTTTAAAAATTGCGCTGCCCAAAAATAAGATATTTTCAACTAAAATTATGAATCTTGAACAACAAAATGAATTTCTAAAAAAGTAGTTCAATTTGAAAGCAAGGAAAAAGAGTAGAAAGAGTAAAAAATTGATTTTCTACCAAAAAAAGATGAATTTTCAAAGAATTACATCAATTTTCAACTAAATATTTAAATTTTTTACTGGAGTGTTGAATGTTTGAGCCGAAATACAATTTTTCGGAAAATCTGTTGAATTTTTAACAAAAAATTGATCGTGAATTAAAACAGATGAATTTTTAGCCAATATTTTTAACCAGAAAAGGGGAAATTTCTACATAAAGAGATGAACTTTTAACCAAAAAGATGAATTTTAATCAAAATAGTTGAATTTTCAATAAAAAAATGTTTTTAGTCAAGAAAGAAAAAAATTTCAATCGAATTTTTTAATTTTCAACTAAGAGGTATAACTCTTGAATAAAACAGTTGAATTTTTAACCAAAAATTATGATTTTTCAAACAAAAAAAATTAATTTTCAACCAAATAATTCATGTTTGAGACAAGTAAGAAAATTTTCAACTAAATAAGATGAACTTTTGACCAAAATTGTTGGATTTTCTTATTCAGTTCTGTTAATTTGGTTTAATTTTAAGTGAAAAGAATACGAGAAAAAGGGAAAAGACTTTGAATCCTGCGATAAAGAAATATAATTTTGTATAATTTATAGACTAACGATTAACATTTTAAATAAATATTGCAGTTCATTTTGAATACCTGAAAAATTTTATGACTCTATTTAAAAAAAAAGCTGATACTATTTAAAACAATTGTTGAACAGCTAAAATTATTCAAAGACAATTTATTATAAAAATTTTGTATGAAAATAACTATATTTGTCAATTAAATTATTATTTTACCATTTTTTTTCTTTCGACGCGAAGGGTATAAATAAAAAACAAACACCTCTGCATTTTATATTACAAGAAAAATACTTGTATTCCTTTTATACAATCATTAAAATAAAACTAACAATATAAAAGAATATCAATAATAATAATTATAGTATAAAATGGTGTAAAGCAACTTTACATATCACATCTGGGGTGGGATTATTCACAAAACCCAACACATTCGCATTTTGTTCCGCGGTACCGACCGATTGGACTACGAATTTTCTTCATTTCCACTTTTCCCTCCCAAACAAAAAAAAACAAACAAAAATTTCAAAATACTAATAAAAATCACGTTCGCCAAATGCAACAGTCGTACAGATGGTTTATAAATAACAAAATATCTAGACAATTTCTCTCACTATACAATTTTCGTTTCTCAGTCGAGAAAATATATAAAAAAAAGTCCCTAAAAATTAACAACACGAGCCAAAATTCATGAAAGACCAAAACTTAATAAGTAACAGGATACTTATGTACATAAAAAGAGTATTTTCTGCATTCACAATTTCACTTTTTGAGTCTTATTTCTTTGTTTCTCTTTTTCTATCTTCTTTCTGTTCTCTTTCCAGTTTTCTTTTTTCTTTCCAGTCGGTCGAAAGCAATTCAACAATTCGAAGCGTTTTTCAAGCCCAAGGTTTATTCTTGTTGCATAATTTTCCGAACCATCCTGGCTCACATAAACAGGTATTGTCTTGCTGACAAGTTCCATTTCTGCAAGCCCTTGTGCAGGCAGAACGTTGTGGTGAACGTCTTCCAATTTCACAATGATCGCCCTTAAAACCAGTGGGACATCGACAGACGTTGTTACCTTTACATTTTCCTCCATTTAGGCAGGGAATTACACACTTTGCTGAAACAAAAAACATTCTTATTCATTTATTTAGTGCTTGGAGGCATTGAAAATATTGAAACACTTTCAAATTCTAGATTATTCAAAGCCTTCAAATTTTATCGCTTTTTACAGACTTCACATTCTTTCCCTTTTTTCACTTAAATGCGAACTGAATTAATGGAAACTAACTATTTTTCGTTGAAAGGTAATTCTTTTCAATTTAAAAGTCTTATTATATTTTCTTTTCAGAATTACTATGCTTTGATTAAAAATTCCACTATTTGGTTAACAAATTGAACTTTTTGGTTGAAAACTAACTTTTTTGTTGCAAATTCATATTTTAAGGTTGAAAATTCCAGTGTTTTGTAGAAAATTCGTCTTTTCCGCTTGGAAATTTAAAATTGTGTTTCTCATTTTTTTTCTTTCAGGATTGAGAAATGTTCTTTGGTTGGAAATTCATTTTTTGGTTTGAAAATTTAACTTTGGTAGAAAATTCAACTTCTTGGTCTAAAAATAATTTTTTCGTTTCAAATTCCTATTTTCGGATTGGAAATTTTATTTTTTTGTAGAACATTCGTCTTTTTAAGCAATTTTTTCAAGGTTGAAAAATCTTTTTTTATTAAAGAAAGTCATCTTTTTGATAGAAAATTTAAATGTTTTATTACAAATTCTTCTGTTGGGGTAAATATTCAACTATTTTCATAGAAAAATCAACTGTTTGGTTGAAAACTAACTTTTTTGTTGCAAATCCATATATTCAGGTTAAAAAACTCAATTGTTTTGTTAAAAATTCGTGTTTTTCGCTTGCAAATGCAAGAGTGTGGTCGACATTCATCTCTTGGTACAAAATTATTTTTTTTTGTTAATAATGCAACTATTTAAAAATTGATCTGTTTTTCTCGAGGATGGAACTATTTTGTTGAAAGTCCTTCTTTTTTTATTGAAAATTAAACTACTTTATTAGAAAATTCCATTATTTGGTAGAAAATTTAACTTTTTTTTTTGTAGAAAATTCATCATTTTGGCTTGAAAATTCAATATTTTGGTTGCAAAATAAACTATTTTGTTGACAAATCATCTTTTTTGGATGCATTAAACTGTTACTGATTTAACATTTTTTATGAAAACATTAATTATTACATTTTTCATTGAGATTGAAAAGTTCAAGCGAGTTTAAAAATTAAACTATTTTTGTTAGAAATTTCAACTATTTACTTGAAAACTAACTTTTTTGTTAAAAATTCATATGTTCGTGTTGAATATTTCAATATTTAGAATATTCTACTACTTGGCTTATAATTTAGTTTTTTTCTCGGAAATTCAACTATTTTGTTAACAAGTCATATTTGTATGGAAAATTCCTCCTTTTGGGTTAAATATTCAGCTATATTTTGTGAGAAACTTCAAATATTTGGTTGAAAACTTAACTTTTTCTTTGCGAATTCATATTTTCGGGTTGAAAATTTCAGTAGTCTGTAGAAAATTTTTCGTATGATAACTCATCTCTTGGTAGAAATGTAATCTTTTTCTTTAAAAATGCAACTTTGTATTTAAAAATTAATCTGCTTTTTTTGAAAATTTATGGATTGAAAATTCAATAGTTTGGTTGAAGAGTCAACTATTTTGTTGAAAAGTCGTCTTTTTGCATGCATTGAACTGTTTTTTATTTAAACTTAAAATATTTTTTATTTTAAATATAAAAACTACGTTTTGTGATGAAATTTTTTCTTTTTTGGTTAAAAATTTAACTACTTGGTTGAAAGTTAAATTTATTATTTTAACTTAAAATTTAACTGTTCCATTTTTGATTGAAAATTAATCTTTTATAGTTTCAATTTAACTATTTGATAGAAATGCATGTCTTTTGTTAAAAATTTGTCTTTCTGGTAGAAGAATAATCTTAATGGTTAAATTTTCATATTTTTGGGGTTTAAATCCAACTGTTTTGTAGAAAATTCGCCTTTTTGTGTTGAAAATTCATCTCTTGGTAGATATTTTATATTTTTTGGTTAAATCAACTGTTTGGTTTCAAATTAATCTGTGTTAATTGTGTATACAACTATTTTATAGAAACTTCGATTATTTTGTTGCAAATTAACTTTTTTGTTGAAAACTTACATTTTTGGATTGAAAATTATACCTTTTTTTTTTACAAAATTCGCCTTTTGAGTTAAAAATGCAACGCTTGGGTATTGGATTGACTTAAGTTTTAAACAATTTAAGAAATTTGGTCCCGAGAACAAAATAATGGCAATATTTTTTACTGACCTTAAGTTAAACCTTTTATTTATTCTGGAAATATTTTAAAAAAGATAGACATTATTTCAGGAACAGTATTAAGAAATTTCGTGTACTATCAATTTGGTATGCTTTCCGATAGAAATTTTAATATTTTCTACGGGTTTATAAATTGACGAATCTTAAGAAATTATACAGTTTTTAAAATTTTAATGATTTTAAAGCTGAAACCTGCTCAAACACTTGGAAATCGTCAAATGTATTGTCCTTTCAAATTATGGGATCTTTAAAACCGACGCTTTTTTTTCGAATTTAGAATATTTATATGTGTACGCGAATTCAAGAGCATGTAAATTTTAGGCATTTAAAATTTTATTTGATTAAAAATGGTTTAATTCGTTTTTTTTTTAATCTCTAGATGTTTCAGTTTAAGGATATTCTAGACGCACCGTCAAGTTAAAAATTACTTAGTCTTTAGGTTGATTTATAAAATTTACAAAAAAAGGCCCATTTCTTATTGCAACCAATTTTATAAGCGTAAATAATAAAGAAATAGTTGAAGTCATAATTTTTAGTCAAATATAGTTATTTTCATATTTTTTCCGCTTTAGGCAAAAGCCGTAATTTTCGTCATTTTTCTAATTCAAGTTATATATTGAGTACTTTTGAGCTTCTTGAAAGCTTCTTATTAAAGTTTTAATTATTTGAAAAAAATATATTTGATAATTTCAAAATTCACATGCTTTCAAGTTAGAAATATATATCCATCGAAATTCAACCCCCAAAAAACCGGTTTGAATTTAAAAAACAATAACCCTCTAACGAAATCTCTTGTACAAAAATTTGGTCGTTCTCCATTTCTTTTTATCGTATTTGCATCTCGTTTTTCCTATTTCCCTTGCACTGTATAATAATTTTTTAACCTTTTCCTTTTTCTGAACTTATTTTTGTTTTGTGGTAAAAAAATTAAACGCATTTTATTTTTCAAATTCAAATATCATTTCCATACTTACAGAATTCACAGTGTAGTCCATAATAACCCTTAGGACATTCACAATTGTCCTTTTGCACGCACTTTCCTCCATTCAAACATTTATCCGAACAGATTCCTGAAAGGCAAGAATTATTAAATAATTATTGATCAAAGTCCATTTTAGTTTTATTCCTAATTTATTTTGATTTTTCAGAATAAGGAATAAGGAGCAAAATGTTGCGACTCGGACAAAGAAGTTTGATTCGTTTGGCGAGTACTGATGCAACACAAAATTCAGCAGCAACAGCAAATACAAAAGCAAGTAATCTTGTTGATTCGATTGTCAGAGTTGATCATGCTGGCGAATTGGGAGCTGATAGGATTTACGCTGGACAAATGGCGGTTTTAGGTAAACAAACAAATTCAGAAAACAGTGCAAATTAGTCACCAAAAAATTGTATAGGATTTTTAATTTTTGTTTTTGTGTTTTAAATTCAGGACATCTTCCAATTTGGAAGAAATTAAAATCTAAATTTCTTTTCTATTTAAAATGCTTTGAAGTTCCTGTTTAAATTTTGAAATTCTCTTAAGTTTTTTAATATGAAATTTCAAATCGCTTGCTATGAAATGTCGATCTTGTCAAGCTTTTAAACGCTTTTAAATTAAATTTCAAAATAAGTGTATTATAATATTAATAATTTATTTATCTATTGATAATAAATTAGTTTTAAATCAGATTTCGTAAAAGTTTCAGAAAGATTTTAATAGATTTCGCCAAAGTTTCAGAAACATTGAGAAAAGGATTTTTTAAAATTCAAATGTTTAACAAAAGTTTCTATGATTTTATGAAGATTTCATAAGACTTCGCAAAGATTTAAAAGGATTTTGAAGATTTCACAAATATTTCAAATATACTTGTAAATACGAATATTTCTTAAAAATCTGAAAAGATTTCGCAAAAGTTTTATAAATGTTGCAACGGTTTCGAATTTTGTTTTGAGATTTCAGAGATTTGAAATAAGATTTCACGATAATTTAAGATTTTGCAAAGATTATAAAGGATTCCAAAGATTTTCAAGGATTTCAAAAACTTTCGTAAAGATTTCCATAGACTTTGCAAATTGTCTAAAGATTTAGAAAAGGTTTCAATTTTTTTTCAAGGTTTGTGAAAGTTTTCAAAGGTTTAAAAAAATTTTCAAAAAAATTCAAAAGATTTTATAGAATTCAGAAAGTTCGAAAAAGATTTTAGAATTTTTTTTCAAACCATTTCGCAGAAGTTTCAGAAATGTTTCAAAAATTTCAAAAAGATTTTGATTTTTTTTTAATTTTTCATAATTTTCACCAATAATTTCCAACATTTTGCAAAAATTTCAAAAGATAAAGGATTTTCTAAGATGCCGCAAATGTTTAAAAGATTTTGAAAATATATCAATGATTTGACAAAATATTTGAAATAATTTACATAATTTTTAAAGTTTTGGAATAATTTGAAAAAAATTTCAAATATATCACAAAGATTTCAAAAGATTTGGAAGATTTAATAAAAGATTTTTATAATAATTTCCAAAGATAACACAGATTTCCAAGGATTTAGGAAATATTTCAGAATATTTCAAAATATTTTAAAGATATCAGAATGTTTTAAAAATATTTCAATAGATTTCACAGAAATTTCAGAAATATTTCAAAAATGTTGCAGCAATGTCAAAGATTTCGAAGATTTCAAAAAAATTTCAACATATTCCAAAGATATCAAGATTTGACAAAGATTAGAAAGGATTTTCCAAATAGTTCAAAAGATTTCGCAATGTCTAAAACATTTCGAAAGGTTTCAAAACAATTTCAAATGTTCAGAATGTTTCAAGAAATTTTAAAGATTTCAGAAAGTTTTAAAATATATCAGATAGTTTTCAAAAGATGTCGAAAATGTTTCAGAGATTTCGAAAAGATTTTTTTTTAATTTTGAGTTTGACTAAATATTCGAAATACTTCACAAAAATTACAAAGTTTCCGAATATTTCGTAAAAATTTTCAAGATTTCAAATACATCACTAAGATTTCAAAAGATTTCGAAGATTTCGCAAACATTTTTTAAATCTAGATCAAGATGAAAACGAACCCTGTATTTGTTGTAAAAACTACAAAGATTTTGCTTTATAAATATGTATATTTTGCAAAGATTTTGAAAAAATTTTCCAACATATTAAAAATATTATGCATATAGTTTAAATATTTCATCAAGTTTTCAAAAAGTTTCAGAAGATTTCGCAAAATTTTCAAAAAAATGTCAAAGATTTCAAGAGACCGCTGTGAAAGTGGATTTTAACATAAAATATGTACAATAAATTATAATAAAATAAAAAAATGTACCAATTGTAATCGTTCTTAAAGATTTGTAATTAGTTGTAAAATTTTATAAATATATTCGAAATCTAGAAAAAACTTGCAGTGCCAGGTAGAATTATTTTCCTAATTTTCTTGTATTTTAATAAAACGTTAAAAATTGAAGAAGAAAAAAATACAAAAATAATTTGACTAGAAACCGCAAATTTTGTCTGGAATTCGGACATTTTTACCAAATTTTACAATTATTTATGCATTTTTACAAACAATTGCAACTTAAAAACTATAATCGTTTGAAATTAAAATGTTGGGATAAAAAACATTTTTAGTTGATCAACTGTAAGTATAGATATAATTATTGGGTTTTTAAATTTAAATATGTTTCGATTATTAAAAAATTGTACTATAATTGATGAACTATTAAAAGCCTAAACTATTTTTAATTATAATTAATTTTCGGACAAAAATTTAGTTTCATTCGTTTTTTTAACGGAAATGAGCACTTTTAAACAAAAATCATCAAGATTCCCAATTTTCAACAAATTTAGGTTATGTTAGCATTTTACGCAGAAAATAGGGGTTTATAATACAAAATTATTAGATTTTAATGATTCATTTTTTACAATTTAAGTTTTTCGGTTTTGGTAGCGTTTTTGTCGGAAATTGACATTTTTAAAGAAAAATCATTTGATTTTAAAGTCATAATTTTTAAACAATTTTAGGTTATGATATAGCATTTTTCACCAGAAATAAGTATATTAAAACAAAAATCACTATAATTTATCAATTAAATTTAAGATTTTAATAACAAATTATTAGATTTCAAAGAATATTTAACATTTGCATCAATTTCAGGTTATGTCGTTGTAGAAATTGAAATTTTTATTGAAAAATTATTAGAATTCAAAGAAGATCCACCTTTTTTACAATTTTAGGTTATGTTGTTTTAGATCGAAAATAGATGTTTTTGAGCAAAAATAATATATTGAGCAATATTTAGAATCTTTTAACGATTTGGGATTATGATGGTTTTTTTGTGTTGGAAATTGTTATTTTACTAAAAAAAAAATATTATATTTTAAAGAATATTTAGAATTTTTCAACAACTTTAGATTATTTTGGTGTGGTTCTTCTAAAATTTGTGTTTTTTAAATAAATAAATAATTCAAATTGGTATTTTAATTTAAAAAATGGCTATTTAAAGCATTTCAAATAAGATTAATAACTTTTTTTTCGTTTAAAATTGGTATTTTTTCTTTTTCAAAGAAAAATTCCAGACTTCACACACTTTCCTTTTCTCCTTTTTTAAAGAATTTCTCTTTTTCCTCTGTTTTCAAGAAATTTACCCTTTTTCCATTTTTTCGTTTAAATATGAACCGAAATAATATAACTCAATAAGAAAATCCAACTATTTTTTATCGAAACTTAATTGATTTTGGTTACACAATTCTCTATTTTATTTTCGGTTCAGAATTAATTTCTTTTGGATAAAAATTCTATTATATGGTTGAAATTTCAACGCTTCCTTTTTGATAGAAAATTCTTTTTTGTAGACGAAAATTAATTTTTTTTATTGTTGAAAATACATATTTCTTGCTGGGAAATTTAACTATTAAATTAAAAATATAAACGTTTTTGGTTCACGTTTAATAAGTTTTCTTTGAAAGTTCTGCCTTTTTTTCAAATTCATCTTTGTAGGTTAAAAATTCAATTTATTTTTTGGAGAATTCGTCACAATTGCTTAAATCTTCATCTATTAGGTTGTAAATGAAACTTTTTAGTTGAAAATGAAACTTTTTAGATAAAGATTTATCTTTTGTGGTCGAAAATTCAACTGTTTTTGTTGAAAATTTGTCCTTTTGAATTGAGTGTTCATCTTTCTTAGTTGAAAATGTACTTTTTTGTTGAAAATGTACTTTTTTGTTGAAAATGTACTTTTTTGTTGAAAATTTAACAGTCTTATAAAAAATTCGTCTTCTTCGCTTCAAAATTCAATTAATTTCAATTGCTTTTCGAACAGTTGCTAAAGTGGCTTCATTTTTAGAACGAAGGAAAAATGTCAAATTAGAACAAGGTTCTGCAGAAAAAATCATATTTCGATGTTTTTCAAAAATTAGAATGAGTTAAGAAATAATTAACATTTTTGGAAGTTTTTAGGCGCATTATAAAGTTAAGCCTATATAATAATTTTTCAAATTATTAAGATATTTTTAGAATTTTTCCGCTAGATTTCATTCTAGGGACAGACTTGGTGAAAAAATTGAAAAATAACAAACGTGTGTAAATACTTCCGAAATTAAAAAAAAATAATAAAATTTATCACATTTTAATTAATTTTAGTAATGTTTATAAAAATATTATGAATTTTTCAATCATGCGGTAAGTACAATTATTGTTTCAAATTTTGCGACTTTTTGCACAAAGTTTGATCGAAGGTTAAAATCCAGGATATTTAAAAAATATTTTCTTAAAAATTTAATAAAATACTATGGAGACTTGCCTTAAAAAAGAGCTCAATACCTTTAAAAGGTGTTATGTGTTTTCCGATTTATTCAAATTTTTCGAAAAAATCTACATCTATTGTAAAATTATGAAAACAATACAAATAAATATTTGTTTATCTTGACATACTTATCCTATATTAGTAAATGAGGGTTCGACCACTCTTGAAATCTTTTGAAACATTCAAAACCTTTTATAATCTTGAATAAATTTAAAATCTTTTGAAAATATTCAAGAAAAATTTTAATCTATCATAATAAATTGAACATTTTAGAAAGCCCGTAAATTATAATAATTGTTGATAAAATCCTTTAAAATTATTTCAAAATATTTTCCAATCCCTAGAAATCCTTTGAAATTCCTTAAAACTTTAAGAAATTATTTTTAATCCCTTGAAAAGCCCTTGAAATCTTTACAAATAACTTGAAATCTTTTTAAATCCTCTGAAATATTTTAAAATACTTCGCAAATGCCTAAAATCTTTTAACAATCATTTAAATCTCTCTGAATCCCGTAAAGTCTTCTAAAAGTCTTTAACAGGCCATGAAATCTCAAAAGATTCTTGGAAATCCTTTGTAATATTCTTGAATCTCTTAAAATATTTTAAAATATTTGTAAAGCCTTCGAACCTTTTAAAATACTTTATTAGTTTCTAATTTTTTCTTGAAATTCACTGAAACCCTTGAAAATATTGTGGATTTATTTTTATGTTATTTTATTTTATTATATTTTGTTTTATTCGATAAATTTTTGTTCCATTTATGCTCAGGGAATTTTTAATTATTTCTGCATATTTTAAGAACTGTTAACGAATTTATAGAGAACTTTAGGAAATAAAATTAATTTTGTTTCAAGGGATTTCGACGGATTTCAAGAATTTCAAGAGATGTGATGGACATAAAAAAATTTTAAAGCATTTTCAAGATTTCAATTTATTTTAAAAGAATTTGAAGAGATTTCATTTCAAATAATTTTAGAACTCTTAATATTTAAAAAATGTTTTTAGTACATAATTTTAATTGATATCTAAGGAATTTCAAATAATTTATAATTTTTTAAAATGGATTTTTACGATTTCAAGGGATTTTAACCAAATTTTATTTAAGTCACACAAGTATTTTAATCTGTCTAAAAAGATTCCGAAGTTTTTCAAGAGATTTCGATTGAAAAGATTTTAGAACTATTAATATTAAAAAAATTTGTTTTCATAGTTTTTTAAATAGTTTGTTTTTAATATTATAAAATAAAAATACAGAAGACGTGAACTTGCGCATTTTTTTTGAGGAATTTAATTTAATTTAAATATATTCGTGCCATTTAAGGGACAACTGAAAAATCCCGAAAAATGAAATTCCCGATACTGTAATGTTCCCGAATAATACATTTCCGGGTAATAAAATTCCCGAATTGGAAAATTCTCGAATAATAAAATTTTCCAAAAGTTTATAATATTACCGAATTGGAAAATTGCCGAATTATAAAATAATCGATTAGACAATTTCTCAATTTAAACAATTAAATTTTTATAAACATTATTTATTTATTAAAAATACCATAATCAAATATTTTTAATGTTTTTGAAATTATTGTTTGAATTTAAAATAACAGTAATTGAAAATAATATATTTGTGGATGAACATTTTGTTCTGTTATTTTTTTTAAATTCGAACAATAATTTTAGAAGCTTTAAACATTAGAAATATTTATTTATAAAGATATTTGACTATGGTATTTCTAATAAATAAATAATGTTTATAAAAAATGTAATTATTTAAATTCGGAATTTTTCTAGTTCAGTAATATAATAAACTGTTTGGTAATTTTATTATTCAGGAAATTTCCAATTCCCGAATTTTAGTATTTGATAAATTTATTATTCGTAATTTCGAAAATGTCAGGATTTTTCAGTCGTCCCAAATTTTAAATTATTTCTACATATTTCAATAGATTTGTACGATTTCCAATTTAAAAAAATATTTATCACAATTTAATTATTAATGAAGCCATTTTTAGAAGAGGAAATCTTCTTGATTATGAGAACGATTTAAAACATATAAAAATTAGTATTTTAAACAATTTTATGTTTTATCGTTTTTTAATTTTGTTTTTAATATACTTTCAATTACCTGATTGTATCTAATTGAAAAAAATCATTTAACATTACTTAAAAACTATACAATTTCTTATAAAAAGATTTTTTTTCCAAATGTAAAAATAAAGGTTTAATCTTTCTCCTATTTTTTCCCTTTTCGTGAAAAAATTACTCTTATTTCTCCTATTTTGAACTTTTTTTTCGTTTTAATACGTGTTTTCGAAATATTTGGTAACATTCCTTCTTTTAGATAGTTTGATGAGGTATTTTTTGTGTGGAAAATTAGTTAGTTTTGTTTGAAATTGCAACTTTTTGGTTTTAAGTATAACTGTTTGGTTAAAAATTAATTAATAATTTTTTTCTTAATAAACTAAATGGTTGAAAATTTAAAATATTTGGTTAAAAATCCAACTATTTTGTTAAACAGTAAAAAAAAGTAATCTAATGCCAATATTTATTTACTTTTCCTTGAAAATATTTTTGCACTTCACTAATTGTCTATAATAATATGTCTCTTATGAATTAACAAACTAGTTAAACCTTAAAAAAACAAAGAAGTTTTGTTTTAAATAAAAAACAGTTTAATTAAACCAAAAAAGGACGAATTTCTCACAAAATATTGAATCCCTAACAAAAACAGATTAGCTTTATACAAAACAGTTGAGTTTTCAATCAAGTAGTTAAATTTTCAATGAAAAAATATGAGCTTTCAACTCAGAATATTAATTTTGTACAAAAAAATATGTATTTTCAACAAAATATATATGTTTTTTTACCAAATAGTTAAATTTTCAACTAAGAAGTTGAATTTTCCACCAGAAAAGACGAATTTTCAACACAATATATAAATTTTTAACCAAATCTTGAAACTAAAAAATATCAGTTATTAACTAAAAATGGAATACTTAAATTTTCTTGTAAAAAGAAATTCAGTAAAAAAAATTGTCTACAAAAGAGTTAATTTTTCTACCAAATTGTTGAATTTTCAAGACAAACCGACGAATTTATTACAAAAAGTTTATTTTTCAACAAATTTCGTAAATTTTCGACTAAATAGTTTGAACGATGGATGTGATATTAATCAAAATTTTATTTGAATAATTTCTAATTTATATTTTTTTCGTTTCTAAATTTTTGTTAGATAGATTAATTTTTAAACTAAAAAAAGTCAATTTTTAGAAAAAAATGAAATAGTTAAATTTTCATTTCAGAAAATTATTTTTCAATGAAAAAACATATTTTCTATAAAACAATTTAATTTTGTACCAGTCAGTTGAATTTTCAACCCGAGAATATGATTTTTCAAACAAATTAGTTGAATTTCAAACAAAATAGTTAAATTTTTAGTTAAAATAATTAATTTTTACTAAACAAAACAAAAACGAAATTTCAACCATGATTATGTATCTGTAACAAAAAAATGGTTGATTTTTCAACAAAAACGTTAATTTTCGATCGATACAGACTAATTTTTAATCAAACATTTGCATTTTTAAGGAAAAAAGGTGAAATTTATACAGAAAGAGATGTATTTTTGAACGAAAAACATTAATTTTCAACAAAATAGATTAATTAAAAAAATTGTGAGTCAAGAAAAAAATATCCATCAAGTTTTAATTGAATTTTCAACAAAATAATTTAATTTTGAAGCCAGTGATAATATTTTAACTAAAAAATATGAATTCTCGCCCAAAAATTGGATAGTAGACTTTTCAACCGGAAAGAATGAACTTTTAACCCAAAATAGTTGTATTTTGTATTGATTTCTATTAATTAGTTCGCATTTAAGTCACTAAAGAAAAAAACTTTAAATAAAAATTGAATTTTATTTTAATTTCAGGGGATTTTTGTAAAAGCAGAATTTTTTCTAAGAGCTTGCTTATTTTTTTTAAAGTTGCTATGAAAAATTAAATAAAAATTTTATTTTTTATTCCTTTTCAAAAGTAGCTTTATATTACTTTATTTAACTATTTTGTTAAAAGTTTTTTTGATTGGTTTAAAATTAATTTTTTAAATAGAAAATTCATCTATTTTATTGAACACTCGTGCTTTCTTTGGTTGTAAATTATTTTTTATTTATTAAAAATTTAACTATTCCAGTTTAAACTTGAACTATTTTTTTGAAAATTTATTTTTTTAAATGACAATGTAACTCTTTCAGTTTAATATTTCATACTTGAGGATGAAAATTCATTTCTTTGGATGAAAATTAATTCCTTTAAAAACTTAACTTCAATTTTGGTTTGAAAAATTATTATTATTATTTTTGTTTGAAAATACGTCATTTTTTAGTATTTGTTTTAGTGTAAATGAATCTTATAGGTTGAAAATTCATCTTCTTGGTTGAAATTTCAAGTATTCTAGTTAGAGTTGAAAATTATTTATTTTTCCAACTAAAATATTAACTATTCCATTTTTGGTTAAAAATTCGTCTTTTTTAGTTCAATATTCAACTATTTGGTTGACAAGTTGTCTTTTGTAGTTGAAAATTGAATTATTTCGATGAAAATTTCATCGTTACAGTTGAAAATTTATCATTTTAGTTGAAATTAAATCACTTTGTTCAAAAATGTAACTATTTTTGGATAATTAGTTTTTTTTCGGATGAAAATTATTTTCTTTTTCCAACTGAAAATGTAACTCTTCCAATTGAATATTCTATCACTTTCGTTGAAGATGGATTTCTTTTTTTCAATTTAGATTAAACTATTTAATTTTTTTGGATAATTTATTTTCTTTTTTAGTTGAAAATTCGTATTTTTTAGTAGAAATGAATTTTTTGGTTATAAATTCATCTTTTTGGTTGACATTTTTTTGTGTGCAAAATTAATTTTTTAAACTGAAAATTAAATTATTCTATTTTTATTTGAAAACTGATCCTTTTTACTTAAAAATTCAACTCCTTGGTTTAGAACTCGTCTATTTTGTGGAAAAATCGTCTTTTTTGGTAGAAAATTATTCTTTTTGGTTAAAAATTAAACTAATTGGTTAAAAATTCATCTGATCTGTTGAAAATTCAATATTTCTACTTGAAAATTTAAGAATTTGAAGCGGTTTAAATCGAATTTAATATAGTACCCACATTAATTACAAAAAAAAATGCCCTGAATTTTATGTATGAGAAAATAAAAAAAATTTGTTTGAATTATTATTTAAATATATGGACTTTTGAGACAAATTCAAGAAATTATTAATTATGTATACATACATATTGAGTCGATTGTAAATTATACCTGGCAAAAATTTTAAATATCTTCAAGAATGTGCATAGCGATCGGGAACTTCTTCTATGAGACCGGGAAACCCCGGGAAATGACGGTGAATTTATTTTTTGACCGGGAATTTTACAACATTTTAGATAAAAAATCTGCCAAATTTCGATTTCAGCAGTTTTTTAAATAATAAAATAAAATTATATCTTTTTCAATTATGATATCGTTCGGTTTAAAATGCGTAATTTGAAAATCTTTTGCTTGAAAAATTCTTCATTTGAGATTTTTATATTTAAGCGTATACTTTTAATTTAACGAATTTTAAAGTGCAGCCTTGAAGATTTAAACAAATAAAAATTAAAAGCATTTGAAGTTGAATTTTTTTTGGATAAAAACCAGTTTTATTTTATAAAATAAAAATATAAATAAATAAATAATTTTATAAATGGATCTGTAGTATTTTAAGTATTAGAAACTGAACAATGATTGATTTGATAAAACGATTGTAAATCCGTTCAAAGTTTTAAGAATTCTTAGATTTTAAATGTTTAAATTCAAAAGTCTTAGGGCCGGTTCCACCATCATCGGTTAAAAAGTTAATTCTCCATTAAA
>JAWWLR010000127.1:34150533-34168658 GCA_035041075.1 Acraspis erinacei
GATTATATAGTGGAGGAGGTACTAGACGGGTGAAAATAAACGCGGACACCGGGAGCATTAACCGATTGAGCCAAGAATAAATCGAAGAAACTCCAGTAGGCGAACTCCGCTTGATAACAAAAAACTTTAAAGTAGAGCTTCTCCACTAGAATTCTGCTCAAAATATTTTCAATTAAAATGAAATGTAAAACTAAAATTTAATATTGTTTGTTATCAGACGTCGGTTTGAAATTTTACGCATACCTTGTATCTACAAATAATAATAAAAATCATCGTATTATGGTTCCCAAGGCTTCGATATTTCGGAAATGCCCCAGACAATATTTTTTTGTAGTAGATAAAAAAGGAATTTTTCATTACATCAATCAAAAATGATTTTTGTATTCCAATAAAGCCTTCATATTCGGATACCGAAATGTATTTCACGAAATCAGTTAGGGGCGGTTAAAAAAATAAGTAACTCTTTGTCCTAAAATTTTTGATCCCCGCCCTCTACGTATATATAAGTTTAAAATTAGAATATCCGTAATCTTTTATCGGCTCGTTAATTGGCTGTATGAAAAAATTTCATATGGGTGCATCAAAAGAAATACATAATACTTCGTTTTTGAAAAACGTGTATTGTTAATATTAATTTATTCCACCTTGAGTTACGTAGATCTTGGTGTAATTATATAATATATAGATCAAAATTTGCTTGATTCTCCTCAAAAGTTTCGAAATCTGAGTTTACAACAGAAACGTGTTCATTAAGCACACGTAAAATTACCACATCTGTAAAGTTTAAAACAAATACTGTCATTCAGATTTAATGAATACATATGTGACGTGCCGCAAGGAAAGGCACCTCAGAGAGTGGGGAAAATCAATAGAATCCACCCCCTCCACTTGCGAATACATGATGTCGCTCCGCATTCAGCAAGTCAGGTGAAAGCTTCTGAGTGCTTCGAGGTCACACGAACACACAATAGATATATATGTGGAAAGTCGTGGGGCTGGATTTCTCGAGGTCTCTTTGTTCGCGGAAAGTCATATATAAAAATAAATTTATTATTAATACAAAATTACAGCGGAATGAATCCTGAAATTGCATGAAGAACATGGATCCCCGGCCTTCCTACTCACTTTTTAGACGTAGAAATCAATAGATATATGTATATTTTTATTTTTAAGCTTATTTGTTTTTTCCAGAATTTAAAAATATCCATTTTTTAAAGAAATTGCAGAATCTCGTACAAATTATTAATGAATCAAAAAGTCATAAAACGCTGTCCTAGATATTCATCGACCGGAGCGATTTTGAAAATTTTGTACAAATGTACATACTTTATCAAATATGGATAACGTAATTGTATATTTATTGATATAAAAAAGATTAAAGAATAACGCAGTATCCCCGATGAGTAACCGCCATCCATGCAAATGCCATTTGCTTCCAGCAGAATCGGGGTGAGTGACACCTTGGGTCACGCCTCACAATCATGAGATGGGTGACCAAATGACCTTAGGGCACAATGAAATCACAATGAATAGCACCGTTGGGAGCACTGATAACAAGAATAATAATTTTAAACAAATATTTTAGATTTAGTCCTCACAGTTCCCTTATAAGTTCCTGATGCCTCCCCAACGTTTCCTTCTTCTTGATTGTGAGGTTGCCGCCGGAGTCAAAAATTCGATCCGGAACATAATTAGTTTCTCGAAGTCAAAGAGGACGATGTTAGGCACTTCTCTTTCCCGGCTATCTCCATTGGAGCTTGCGGTAGAGCAGTATCGCAGCCAACACTGTAAGAGTGGCAAGGATTGCAGTTGAGTGCTCTTAGATTCTCATTATCCGTAAGCTCTATCAGATATATGAGCCATCTGTGCCTTTGATTCCAGAGCCTTCGGGGGTTTCGACTACCTTTTCGGGGTAGTGCCTTTAAATCCCTTTTTCCTCTTGCCCGTTTGCTGAGAAGAATCATTTGCTACAGATGATGCTTTAATATACAAGGCAACCTATGAGGACCTTTGGCTACTGGTCGAGAGCCGCTTTGTGCGGGCTTTCAATGTCTTACTTACTTTATACTATATACTATACTTATACTATATACTATATACTTTTCTTTTATATTCTTTATGTTACTCTGGTAATAAGCCTAAGGTCCCTGTATTATAAAACTTTAATGAAAAAATTCATTGTTTCTTATATTTATTTCTTAAATACTTATCATTAAATCTATGTTTGAATGTGTGTCTACATGCGTGTGTCACCATTTTTTTTGGCATCCTCACTGAACACCTTAGTCCTGATATTGCCCAGCGAAAAATGATTTTGTGAATAGACCCTCGCTTCAACTGAGGCTCTTATTAGGACTTGTTCGTCCCCTCTTCATTGATCATGGGACATGCAATTATCAATTTTTTCTTCCATTATTAATTGCTTCCGCCTGAAACGGTACGTTTCTCATGAATGCGCATGTTCCACTAAAAATGGACATCCAGAATTAATCCTGCATAATAATGTATTATACTTGGAATAGTATTTGCTGACGACTTTAGCCTCTTTCAACTGCTTTACTGACAATAAGTAATTTTGCCTCATCTGGCTGGGGCATTGACGAAACACTGAAACCTTGAGAATTATAAAACATCAACTTTTTTTTCTTATTAAGATTAGTTTAGATTTAGTTTATTTTATCAGTTTAAATTTTTCCACCGCCATATTTAAAATATTGAAATGCTTCATGGCACTCTTTATCGGAACAAAGGTCCTTGAAACTTTACATCCCTAGTGACAAGATACTAATTGGGTTCTTTGGAAAGTAATGTTGTTTTTTTCACATGAATTTAATTCCTTCTCTGCCAGACCATTTGAACGAGAAAACTGTCAATTAAGATGGAGGTTTCAAGTATAAATTGATCCACATTTTGTCCTCTAAATTTAACTTTTCTACGAACGAGGAATAGTGCAGCTGACCGAAAGATGAAGAAATCTTATCAAACAGAATATAAGAGCGTCTATGGATTAGATTTTTTAATTTTATTATTTAATATTTTTTATATTAATAAACCAAGAGTGCAAATGGGACATTTTTTAATTATTATTTTTTATCTTTAAATGTGTAACTTAATTGATCCCATTCTCGATGAAAATGAATTTCGATGTATCGAAAGAACATAAATAATTAGCAAGAAATTGAATCTAATTGTTATAAAGAAATTATATTTAAAAAATATCAAAATAATAGTAATTTTGCTTGCAAAGTATATTTGTAAGTCAAAATATCTTATTTTTATCTATACGATCATATTTGATCATACAAATTTGTTGTCTGGTTTAATTTGTTTATTTTATAAACCAATTATATTTAAAAAATTCATAGTATAGACATTTATTGCCAGAAACTAATCGTTTTTCTTGCTTAGTACCTTTAAATTATAATCATGAAAGTAGTTAATGATAAAGATTGGTATTCAATATGATTTGTTTATTTAGCAAACGAATTTTATACACAAATTCATAGTTTGGTCGTTTACAGACAGAAAGTAATAGTTTTTCTTTCTAATCGTGCTCAAATTGCATAAGTGTTAACGTTTAATGACAGAAAATTGTTAATCGATATCATTTGTTTATTTTATAAACAAATTTTATAAACACATGCATATATACTAGTGATTTTTAGTGATGAGAATTTCCTATTCGATATTATTTATTTATTTTATAAACAAATGCATATTTTAAAAATTTGTAGACAAAGAGAAATCTTTTTTACTGGAAATGTTTTGTAGTCTTTAAGAAGAACTAGCTTCTAAGTTGCACTTGTCAATTCCTTTCAATAACTTTGAACTAATATTTTCTATAAAATTAGTTTATAAAATAAACCAACATAATCGAATGACTAAGAAAGAAAACCGATTCCTTTCTGACAATAAATGCCTGAACTATGCATTGGTGTATATAATTTGTTTATAAAGTAAACAAATAATAAAGAATAACAAGTCTGCAGCACGAAACATCACCGCTATAATAATTCAAAAATGATCAGAAAGAAAAAAGATCAATTTATATCTGTAAATGGTAAAACTATGCATTTGTTTATTAAAATTGTTTATTAAATAACCAAATAATATCGAATGACAAATCTTTATCACTTAATATTTACATAATTATAATTTAAAGGTACTAAGAAAGTAAAACGATTATTTTCTGCCAATAAAGACCTAAGATATGCGTTTTTTTATATAATTTGTTTATAAAATAATCGAATTAAACCAGAAACCAATTTCGCTAATCAAATATAATCGGGTAGATAAAATTAAGCAATCTCAACTTAAAAATATAGTTTGCAAGCAAAATTTCCTTGATGTTGACATTTTGGTAATATAATTTATTTATAACAATTAGATTCAATTTCTGGCTAATTATTTATGTTCTTTAGATACATCGACATTCATTTTCATCGAGAATGGAATCAATTTAGTTACTTATTTTAGGATAAAAAATAATAGTTAAAAAAAGGTCCCATTGTGGCCCTTTGTTTATTAATATAAAAAATATAAAATGATGAAAATTAAAAAATCGAATCCATAGAAGCTCTTACGCATCTATTGCTTATCACTTTTAAAAAGAAAATTAAAAATATACCACTACTGCAAAGAGTAAAACACGCTATGTTGTGCCGCCACAATAAAAAATAGGTTTACTATTTCGTTAGAATTCAAAACAGTCTTTGCAGTGTGTTGCCACCAATGACCACAACCACCATGCTTCGTCCGCTTCGAACGCGACAAAGAAGCTTATTTTGTTATTTTTCGCTTACAATTTATGAATGTTAGGATTCTTTTCGCCATTTTCAGATACTCCTTTTTAATTTTAATAAACATTCTTAATACATTCTCTTTGGCTATTACGTTTTTGTAACTGTGACGAAAATTCGATAACGAATTTGGCTCGTTTCTCGAAGTAAAGGAGAACTATGTCAGGCTTCGAGTGCGCAACAGAAAAAATTGTCGAGAATATGAAGTTCCAGAATATGCGGCATTTCTCATTCTCGACCATTTACAATTTCCCTAGGAGAGTTTAGCAAAGGGGAATTAATTTCGTTCCCTCATGAGTTGGATAAATAGATAAAATGTATGCTAGATGCTCCGGGTGTACATTACACGGTCCGTGTAAATGAAATTTTCCGTATAAATGTATTATGGTTCTCAAAAATCTGGCCAGTCTTTTTCAGTAGTAAATATAAAAATTTCCTTTTCACTCCCATATGAAAATACTTTTGAAGGAAAATTATTATAAATTTATAATGATTTAACTATTATAATTTTCCTAAAAGGAAGACAACCTTAAATTAAATAGGAAAAAATGTCACAGCATCTGTGTGAGTGATTTTGCCCCAATAAAGAGAAATTTTGTATTAAAATAATGTTCTTATATTAAGTGAAATCTTTCTACAAGTATGCAAACTTTATTATTATTAACAAAGAGTTATATCTAGGCGTTCGTTTATCATATTCTGAAATTCTATTTGCACTTCTGGTGTCTGCAATTCCTCCCAGTTGATCTGCGTCTACTTCGTGTTTTAATTCCCTTTCTTCTGCATCCTTGGATTAAGTTAATTTTTGCACTAACAGGTGTTGATCCGTTTGACATTCAGAACCTCTCAGAACTATAGTATCTCATACTAGCCCTCTTCGTCTCTTATCTGCGACAATGGACTCAATCATGCTGTGGCTTTCACTATTGCAATAAATATATAAGTGGATCGTTTTATTCCTGAATTAAGTATTTGTAATGAACAAAACTTTTCTTTAACCAAAAGCTAATCAATATGCCCCTGATATATATCTTCCTTAATTAAATCTTGCCAGAAAGCATCTTTTAATTCACTTCTCTCACGATAAACTGGAGTGTAGCTTGCTGTAATAAATAATCTTCTGATTCCCAATTTTATTATAACCCACCACAATCTGGAAGATACGAATTTATGATTCGTGGCATGCTATTTTCATCTCTAATTCATAATATTCAGACCCACTCCCTGGCTACCATATGATTGACGATTTACTCAATCGCCTGCAACCGAGGGAATGTGTTCGGAGTTTTTTTCTAACTATTAACTCAAATCGAGTAATGACAGTGATCATGGAACAGTTCTTTCAGCGATCTCTACAGCAGTCGACTACCTGACTCCTTAAATACTCAGATTTGGACTCCCGTCGCCTAAAATTTTTCCGGTGGAATACCTTGCTTCAACCAAAGTTTTGAACCAATCCAAGGGCACGCTATTGTTTTTATAATCAATTATTTAAAATAAACTCTGTGTCTTGTTTTTGCCTTGTGTAGGAAATCTCTTAAACTATCTCGTACATTAAATATTTAAAACTTGCATTTATCGGAAATTAAACTTGCAATCGAATTCAAATTAAATCAATGAAATATTTTTACTAATGTGAGCCTAACATTTTAAAAATTGAACTCACAGCAATTAAAAGATATATTCATAAAGCCTACGTTTAATACACAATTATTTAACTTTGTTATGAAAGAAATAATTTTGGGTCCATAATTAGGTCATTAGGATAACAATAACAATTAGGATAATCTTCATCATTTTAACAAAGAAAAAGTTTTATTTGAAAATTGCTAGCCATCTTCATAAGGATTTCTAAAACACTTTTAAATAATTTAAAAAATGTCCTGGTGAGATTCAGGTTTTTTTCAAAGTGCCATTCGAAAAATGCTTTGTTTTAAAAACCACGGTTGAGGTGACCAAATTCTTTTCCTTAAACTGATTTATGAAATATAAATTTCTCAGAAGAATAAGCTTAAGGCAAGTATAAATTACGAGATAGCGAATAGAGTATATATTAAATACTCTAACAAAGAACTTTAATAATCATTAGTTACACGTTTGACTAAAATTTTCTGTATTACATTAATCTGTTTTTCCTGTGCTTGGAAAAAATGAGAATCGTCTATACTCTGGTCTTATCCTTGGCTGTTATTCTTAACTCTATTGGTGAATATTAATACATATCAATTAATATCTTATTCTACTCTTATTTTTTAATAAAATGATCTAAATAGGCAACATTTATTAAATAAAATATGTAAAAGCAATATCTGTGGATTCACAACGTGCTACTTAATGCAACATTGCCAGATTACAATCATGCCAAAAAAAGATGGTAATCAGCGGGAAATTCAAGACGGCTTCTGACGTAAAAATTTTAAAAGTTTAGAACCACTGTAAACATTGTAATTCTTTTGATAGAGAACGATATTTTAAAAAGCCTCTCGCTTAAAAGTAATGTCTCAGTCATGAAGAACCCGTTCATCAGAATCCAAGCAGCCGTCTTGGTTTCATGCATCAGCTGATTAAAAAAATCTGCGCAGATTTTCAAAGTGTCGAGCATTAAAAAATGAAAACGAAATTCAGTAGTAATAATTCAGTGGTAATTCAGTAACATTCAATGTAGCCTACTTATTAAAATAGTTTCAATTTACAGATGCCTAGCTATTCTGGATAAAAAGAGATTCAGTTCAAATTAGTTTATGTCGAAACAACACATTAATGTGGTATCTCGAAGTTAGTTAATCAGCTGTATAGAAAAATTCCATGTGATTTACATCAAAGAAAGACCTATGTGACTTTCTTTGAGAAAAGGAACCTAACCTTTCTGAGCCAAAGCTTATAAGATGGGCAATTAAAAATTTTCCGTTAACAGATGCGAACTTTACAATTAAATATTGAAGATAACTTTTCAGATAAACTAATTCTGATAACGCCATATGAAAGAGAAACTCGTAAACTATGGAAACCCATTAAATCCTGAAAATAGATCTCCAGAGTTAGGTCTCCTTTTTCAAAGTGTATCGTATATAGTGCTTCGTTTTTTTGTAACGTCTATTATTAATATTAATATCATTTTATCTTGAGCTACTCAGATCTTCGCGTGACTAAGTAATACAAAGATTAATGTTTTATAACATTTCACGTCACCACAGTTTCATTGTGTAAGTATTCAAACTTTATTATTATTAGCGTCACACTTTTTTTAGAGTCGCCTTACTTTTCAACAATGTATATATGTATAGCAGAATGAACTTCAGTTTTAAACATTGTAATCAACGAGTTTTTGCTGCTTACGCAGATTTCGAAACTGTATAAAGAAGAATTACGCGAAGTTTGCCTACTTATACAATAAAAATGTTCTGACGTTACATTTTAATCTATTTATTTCTTAATTAGCAATACAAATATCGGGGTTCGGATTGCAATGCCTCAATATTTTTGGACCTTACCTTCTACCATATGAGATAGATAAACAGATCTAACCCGACTAAGAATTCCTACAATCTTTGGAGATCCCATAAAATTCTTCGACATTTCTTTAAATTTTATCAAACTTTTGAATTCTTTAGACTCTTTTAAAAAATCTATAATTCCTTGAAATAATTTGAAATCCTTCATTACGTAAATAAATTAAAACTCCAAGGATACGAGATCCAAAGATATGAGTGCTCCGCATGTACGAGCGTCCCAGCTCCAAAGGAACGAGCAGTATTTTTACCTCTCGACGCCTGCCCTATTTGAAAGTCAGGGAGCGCGAGTGCGTTCTCACACATAACCCTCGAAATCTAGAGGTCGGAGGATTGGCCCCCTCTCGCAGTCGTATTTTTGGAGTTCGTGATTGCCGAACTTCTCATATCTTTGGAGTTCTAGTTGAAATGAAATTTTGTTAGAAACACGAAAAAGTGAGCAGAAATTCATTATAGTAGACTTATCGTATGCCTATACTTTGGATGTGTAAAATGAAATTTCAGTACAACTCGCCTCGATTAAAAAAATCATAAATATTTTTTTGCAATAGTTGGACACAGACAGAGAGATGGAGAAGGGGTTGAAGCCACGAGGGTTAGTAAGGAAGAGAAGGAAGGGGAAGGGATGCCTAATACAGTTTAGTATTGTTTCTAATCGCTTCAGACTGCGCAGAAAATTCTAAAGACTGCACAGTATAGTTCTATTATACATATAGATGCGCAGTAGTTATTTTGTAGCATATAGCACTACCCAAAAGTATTCTGACACATTCCTGGATGCACATTTGTATTCTGTGGTAAGAAGGGGTACACACTGTAATGTTTAGGACAGTTTGGAAATTGTATTTAAATTAATTCCATGCGCAGTAGTATTCTATGGCACCTTTGGGTTGGCAAAATTTTATTAGCCCGTTACGAAGCCCTCAGATCCCACCTACTATTAGTATTTTCCATATTTATACAAAATTCAAATTAAAAAAAGAAATCACAATTTTTTTGCTTTTAATTTTTTTGTAAGTATAAAAATTAAATATGCCACGCATGTCCGGATACATTCCAAGCGAGAAAAACAAAACTACTGCACAGTCGTAGTTGCCATAGAATACTAGTGTCCGTCTCACCAAACTTCAGTTAATAAGGGAGGTTTAGGAGGGGGGGGGGCGCTGGAACCAACAGAGGTCTTGGTTTTTTTTTATACTGAAAAGGTCACTGATTTTTTAGACAACACGGGAAAGAAGTCAAGTGTCAAATTACACTGGAGCCTGCTTTGTTTGTTCGTTTTCTTTGTGTCTAACACGTCGGTCACTTGAAAATTCTAAGAAATTGCTAAAAGTAATAGAAATAAATTTAAAAAATTCATTCAAACATTCATAAAATTTTTTATGAAATTTGCAGTTGAAGTTTTTTTTAAGTAATCGTATAAAATAAAATAAAATAATCGTGTAATTTTCCCAGTTTATTTTAAAGAAAAAAATTGATAAAAGGATATCATATCTATATTAATTAATTTTAATGTAATTAGCGATTCTTCCTAAGATAAGAAAGTTATGCAAAATTAGGACATAATTTACTTACTTTATTTCCATAAGATATTTTTATTGATTTATTATTTATTATTATTATTGATTTATATTTATTATTTATTTATTGATTTCTTGATTTATTTAGTATTAAATTTATTTGAAATGTTTAGACATTAAATTTACTCAATTTATCACGTATATTTTGATGAGCAATAGAAATCCAAATATTTCTCAAGACAGTGCTAATTGCGGTATTTTTGGTATAAACTGACGTATTTATTTTTCTATTTTCTAGGGAAATGTCTAAAAATCTGAAATTTTCATATTTTTATAAAAATAATTTATTCTATCCCAGTAATCAAAATATATGTTACATTTGTTTAAAGTCTAAATCAGAAAATCAGAAAATCAGAAAATGAACATTTCAGAGTTACACAACTCGTTAAATTAAGAAACGTTTTAATTATATATCAATGTCTGAAATACGTTCATTTTTTCTTCTCAAAAGGTTCCTTATTTTATTTCTAATTATAATTATAATTAATTATAACTATAATAATATCACGTGCAGCATAGCACGATGCTGGCCCGCTTGTTTCGAGACGCGTGTGGCGCATATGCGACGCATATGAGGACAAATATGTCTGCACTCTTGCACTCACAACGTGCCAATCGTTAGACACGCGTGCCAGCACCATGAGAGCAAGGTGTGAGTAAATTTTAATCTGGGTCATCTTGCTTAGCTTCACGCTTGGGTCGATTGAAAAGAACTTTCGGAGTTTCGTATTTCGTGAAACTTGATATTCTGACTTTGACAAAAAACTCTAATCAACAGAAATTTTACAAATTCGTTTTTTAAAACCTTTAAACATTTAAATTCGTACCAAGTTGAAGAAATTCATAATTTTTTACATCAATATATGTGCAAAAGAATAAAAAGTGAACGTATGTTTAGTGTCTAAACTTTGTATAAGGGTACCAAATATTGTAAGAAAACATCCCTTAATAATGTTTTTTTTAACCGAGACGAGTTCAAACTAGAAACTGTAATTGAAATGTGTACTGTTATATTCGTATGGGTCGCATTTTCGAGTTTTCAGGATGGGTCGAGTTGTGAGCAGAATTCATTTTAAATATCACAAGCACGAGCATATAATTATTTTCATATAACGAATTTCTGCTAATATTTTCGTGGTTATATAAAACTGAAGATACAAAATCCAAAGTTAAAAGGGATTTCAGGAAAAGAAAAAAGATTTTTTTTTAATTTTAACAACTTTAAAGATTTTAAATGAATTCAAAAGGGTTTAAAGGATTTCACGAGATTTTACGGATTTTAACCGATTTAAAAGTGTTAATCCACTTTAAAATATTTACAAATGTATGCACGGATTTCAAGGAAATTACAAGCGATTTTAAAGATATGTAAGGAATTAAAATTTGATTCCATGTTCACTCACTCAAGGCTCAAGGAAATGTTATAGCTGTAATAAATCAGAACTGGCCAAAGTTTTATTTATAGTGGAATTTGATTGAATGAAACCTTATTTTCTCGAAAACTATTTGCAACAAATAGGCTGCATTGAATTATAAGAAATGAAATGATAAGAAATAAAAAGATTATAAAAAAATTGTAGTCATATGTTTCTTCTTGCAGTGTTAAGTTCACAGTTTGAGTGCTTTCCTAATGGTGAACCTATTCCTGGTGTTCCTCGTGGCGGCCTTTCTTATTCTTTTTCTACAAGACCGCATTCACCTCAGAGACCTCTTACTCCTGTCAGACATCCTCTTCATGACCGGACTAGGTCTTCTCCTACTGTGCCTCCTCTTCATGACAGCACTACGTCTCCTTTTGTCGAGTCTCCTCTTCATGACAGGTCAAAGACTCCTCCTTCAAGGTGTATTGCTCCAGCTGCAAGGCTCCCTTCGTCTGACGGAATTGGATGTGGACTTGAAGAACTGGAATTTATAAGACTCATTCCCAAGAAAAATCCGTACCGACTATTTCAACTTCGAAGATATACTTTTCCCGCCGATAAAGGAATCAAACTACATATAAGAAATAATGAATTTGCGCCTATTCCAACCCAGGAGCAAATTGTATTATCAACATTCGATGGTGACATATTTGCAATATTGGAGAGTAGTAATGTTCTTGCTGGATTATATGGTGGTCAGGGAAAAAGAAGAACAAAAATAAATATAGAAAGTCGCAAAGTTACCCAATTGACCCGCGAAGAAATCGATCGAGCACCAGTAGGTGCCCGCCGCTCAATCAAGAAGAATTTTAGAGTAGAACGTATACCACACAATTCTCCACAACATACATTCAATTAAAACAAAATGTAGATCTAATATTTAATATTTTTGGAATCTGATGTTGGCTCTAAGTGTTACAAGTACCTTGTAGTTACCAATAATAATAATAATAATAAAAAGTCGATTTATTATGGTTCTCAAAACTTTAGTCCTATGTCGATAACCCTGTCAGCTTTTTTTGGTAGTAAATAAAAAGGTACTTTTTATTCGATTGCGATAATATTTTCTGATGAAAATAATGGTAGCTTCATAATGATTTAACTGAAATAATTTTCCTCTAAGAAAGGTTAAACAAACAATTTTAAAGAGTTTAACTCCCTCCTTAAGGCCGGTTTAGAGTTTCGTTTAGGACATATGTCAAGATGAGTTTTCGGTATTTAGAGCCCAGAATGAACCCCCTAAGTATACAAACGATTTACGCAGGTATTTTTGTAGTTGGAACTAGAAAAAACCGTTTTTGGAGAAACTATCAAGTTATGAGTATACTCCCAATTAATTCAATATAGGTCCCAGTATCATTTGCCACTCCAACTTAAACATTACAATTTTCACCTTCACTTAGAAAATCGCAAGTAAACTAGAACCGACCATTAGGGCCCTTTTTCTTTCTCTTTGATCAGCTTTTTTCTTCTAAACTCATTTTCGGCCCTAAGGCTGGTTTATATGTTCCACTAGTCGTTCTTAACTGAAAAGTTTCTGAAAGGTTCTTAACTGCAAAAGGATGACACAGATATTCAAGGATATACAGTATGACGGGAAAGTCTACGAAGGAGGGAGCAGGGAACCGGAGGCCGAGAGAAAGATCGAGCATAAAATTTCTGTCGAGAAATAGAATAAGAAGCGGTTTATTATCATTTACAGTCGTAGGTAGAACCGCAAGTTCGTGATCATCATTGCCCTGACAAGGGCAGTAGTGAGTTTCAGGAGGCCTGTTACCCAGTAGTCAGCAAGGCGAAGAGCATTGCCAAAAAACGAGGCATTGTGTGACCCCAAAAAGGTACTAGCACTTGAACGACCGACGAGAGAAAGCGGTTATAAGCTAAACTTGCAGGAACGCATCGAGTTTAACCCATGGGAAACAGTTCTGTTGCCCCTGCCTACCCTGCAGGGTTTTGGGTTCTACTGTTAATTTCAACTCTATTTCGTACTCTTCGATTTCTATTTTTAAACAATTTTGTATTTCCTTGTTTATTGTTGTTGGTTGGTATGTGGTTGGTTGGGATTAACAGTTAATAGGGAAGTTTCGCTATCTCTAACTTGTGGGACGCGTTTCTTACTTTCCCTAGAACTATTGAGGTTAATACTACCTCCGAATATTGCTTTCCTATCCTTATTCTTATTTTCTTCATTAATTATTACTTACGTTTTTATTTTCCTTATTTTATTTAACTTTAATTTCAGGTTTTGTTTTGGTTCCAACCTCAGTTATTGAGATGAGATGCTTGTTTGGACGAGCTTCCATCGTATAGCGTGTTGGAGGATTCCCTGGTAACCCCGAAGTTTCTGAGTCATAGCTTAGGGTTATCCGTAGGACTTTTAGCATATCTGTGACTAATACTCCTATAGATTTTAATTTTGGAACTAGTCTGAAGATTAAGTGTTTTATTTTAGTCCCGATTATAATTGGAATCACTACCTGTCCAATTATATCGATTAATTCTCCGTACGCAAACATAATTTTCGCGCGACGGTTTCGAAAATTGAATATTTGGAATTCTGAATTTATCACAGGAATTCGTTACCACCGTGCGAATATGTGGCACCTGTATCTACGAAAATACGGAATAGTTTATAGTTATAGTTTATAGTTTATAGGTTATAGTTTATTGTCATTTTAACATTACTTACTCTGTAAGTAATTTCGATGTTTTTGATGATTTCGGTGATTTCGGTTTTCGATGTTTCCTTTCAAAGTTCGATTTTTGGAAATTCTATTCGTTATTATTATTTCTTGAATTATTTTCCGTTTTCTTCTTTAGGGAATTCGATCATTCGGTTACTTTGTCCTTGAGTTGAGCTTCGTGTTATTTAGTTAAACATTGGTAACATGTGGTAGTAGAGGTTGGAAGGGTATCCGGGTCTATTTTTTGTGAATCCGGGTTGGTAATCTGTTTGAAATCTAGCTTGAAAATTTGATTGGAACTCAGTCGGCAATGCAGGTCTAAAGTTAGGTTTACAATTTTGTTGGTATTGATTTGGAAAAGGTATTTTTCACGTAGTTCCCATTCGCGAATTTTTCTGGGATAAAATTTAGTAAAAAGTTATCTTATTTCCGTTAAATACGATTGGATGTCTTTTTCTTAACTTAAATTTGTATCTTACTTCTTCCTAAAGACTGTCATCGACGTAAATGTTTTAAGATCTTCGGTAAAATCCGATAGACTACTCCAGGAATTTTTATTTATTGCGCACCAGGCTTTTATGTCTACAATCAGTAGTGCGTCTACATTTTCTAAAATGTCACGATCTTTTATTTTTAACCCCTTTTGAATCTCTTTAATTCTTCAATAAAATGCGCGGAACTGTCTTCTTTTGACTAATTCAGAATTTAATCGGCTAAATACCTAACTAAATACCAGAATCTGGTTCCTTTATTCACCAGATTCAGCTTTTCGTCTGGTCTGAACATTTCTCTCGCCAGTCTGGTAGGCTAGAGGTAGCAGATGATGGGCCAGACTATGGCCTCTGTCATACAAGCCAGACGTTGCTACTAGGGAACAACATCCGACTGCAGCGTAGCTGATTTTATATAAAGTAAATCAACTGGAAATAAAAAACATTAAATATCTAAATGAAAGAATAGTTCACTGTCAGGAATTTATTTATCATCTTCTTTTTTTTAAGTTGGACTTAATGTTTTTTCTAACATCGAAAATCTTCTTGGATATGTAGTTCAACATTTTTTGAACTCTCACTGAACATTTAGCACTTGTAACGCCAGCCTCATTAATCTTCTCATTTAGTATATATGCAATAAAAACACTTTAAAAGAAACATAGAAAATATGTAACTTTAATATTTATAGATATTTAATTAATATTTGTATATCACCTTGTATCAGTTCGTATTTTGAAGCCGATAATTTCTTTCTAACATCTTTTTTGCAAGTACTCTTGCATCTTAGTTTGTAGTTTCGTTCTACTCCAAATAATTTCAGCCAGCTCTTTTATGAATATAGAATCGTTTTTTCGTTGCATTGAGTCCCCTGCGTCTACCTAAATGAATATGTCTGCTTTAAGATTAACCTTTGGACACCATTTTGGAGGTAACTAAATATAGGATCCAAATCGAATTCAAATTTGTGAGCTTCATGAGCATTTTATTTATTTTTTTCTAACAGAAAAAGAGCCGTTTTTGATAGTTTCTGAAAGATTTAAAATTTTCAAATAAATTACTTCTGGTATATTTCTCGTAATCTCACTTGATCTTTCTGAAATCCGATATATCGCTGATATCCTACAATTCCGTTTGCATTATGGCGATGAGCATGGGCAATTTCTAGCGAGGTATGTTGTCACGCTGGCCGTTTATATGATTTTGGGTTGATGTGGTCAAATTCTTTTAATAAGTGCAGACATTGCTTAAAATTATTGCTCTGCTACTCACCTTTTCTTTATCATTTCCACCTGTGACACAATATCATTGTTCGATTGAACTGCAAATTAGAAAAAAATTATTTTCAATCCTAAAGAAATCTATGAAAATGTATCAAATGTTTTTGAAACGGTAAAAATCCTGAGGAAAACATTGATAGAAAGGCATTTCCCAAAGCAGAAAAAACATCCATGCAAAAATATTACAAGATATCTTTGCTGTGCTTCAAATAAATATTACAGTTAAAAAAATGAATGTGTTTAGTATTTGATAGTTAATACATATTCTTTGTCTGCAATCTAAACTTATCATACCCACCATTAACCATATATAAATAAGAATGTTCTTAACGCATTAAAATTGTGTGGCCCGATAATTATAATAGACTGCTACAGAAATATAATATTTTTTACATACGTAGGAGCATTGTAATATATTTTAATCGCATTTAAATTTCTTCAATTTTAATTAGGCTGACTTGGATTGTAAGTCATTTCTATTTCAGGTTTGTTTACAAATTTTTTGCCTTTTGACCCTCACAACATTCTTGGGTGTCAGGGAGAGAGCATCGTGGTGGTGCTGCTGTTCCTATCGACTTGATTTAAAATTTTTTTCCTTGATAAGGGTGATGTATGAGTGCCGAAATGTTGGGGAATATTTTTGGGAATGTTTGTTTGTTGTTTAATAACAAAAACAAAAAAGACGAAAGAAATTAAAAATAAATTATTTATATTTTAAAATTTGTTTTAAAGAAGAGAGAAGCAAGGGGATTTGTTTGGTTGCCTTCTCACTTTTCTTTCTTCTTCTTTGTTTTTGGCCAAAGGAAGAAGTTCTTTTTCTTTTCTATTTTAGGGAAGAAGTGCAATTTTTTCAGATTGAAATGGGAACATTTTGTTCTGATTGTCCAAATTTGGTAGTTGGATTCTTGATTTTATTTTCAGGAATTCTACTCATTAGTTTGATTATTGGACGTTAATTAGGATTTTAAATTTGCTTTTAATCGCATTTAAATTTCTTCAGTTTTAATTAGGCTGAATTGGATGGGAGGTCATTTCTATTTCAGGTTTGTTTTCAATTTGTTTCCCTTTTGATTTTTACAACATTCTTGGGTGTCAGGGAGAGAGCATCGTGGTGGTGTTGTTGTTCCTGTCGACTTGAATTTTAATTTTTTCTGCCTTGATAAGGGTGCTGTATGAGTGCCGAAACGTTGGGGAATATATTTGAGAATGCTTTTTGTGGTTTGGTAACAAAAACAGAAAAGACGAAAGAAATTAAAGATAACTTAATTATATTTGAAAATTTGTTTTAGAAAAGAGAGAAGGAAGGGGATTTGGTTGGTTGCCTTCTCACTTTTCTTTCTTCTTCTTTGTTTTTGGCCAAAGGGAAAAGTTCTTTTTCTTTTATTTTTTAGGAAAGAAGATACATTTTTTCAGATTGCAATGGGAACATTTTATGCTAATTGTCCAAATTTGGTAGTTGGATTCTTTATTTTATGTTCAGGAATTCTGCTCATTAAATAAAAAACACTTAAATTGAATGAAAGAGTCTTTTAAAAAGTCAATAATAAGATCAATTTAAAAATTCTTAATTTTCCTTTAACATTGGACGGCTTCTTAAATTTTAAAAGAATCAGTAAACACTGGTTTTCGGCTGCCCATTAGTTTCTGCTCTTTCTTCAAAATCTTATAATTTGCATGCTTCTTCGCATCGTCTGTTAGCATATTTATTTTATTCTAAGGACGCTGTTGTTGCTACGCAAAATTGTTCTAATTAAGTATGAAACACAGTTATTTATGAAACTATAGATTTTTTAATCTCTGAGATTCTGGATGTGAATTTTCATTGACTGATCAGCGCCACCTCTTATATGAGCGAATTTTTGCGCCAGCTACATTGAAAATTACTCGCTACAATGTGAAGAAAGGTCAGATACTGATGAGAATTTTAATCGGTTTGACGTGCGATAGGCTTCGGTTTGGTTTTTTGACTGTAATTCTAAATATGTGATAATTTTAATAATGGGTTACAGTCCACTTATATTTAATTTAGACTACTCAGTATTTTATTCTTGCTGTTTTTGAATATATCAGATAGGTTTGCCGAAAGAAAATATATTAAATTATAATAAAGTGATTTTTGTATTCTTATGAATTAATAAATGTGATGTATTTTTGGAGGACCTACACCACTTTTTAAGGGAAAAAAAATTCATATAAAGCAAATCAGAAAGAATAAAGTAACAACATTTTAAGTGTTTCAAAAATTGCACGTTAAATTTTAATAAACTAAAAATGTATAATATGATTACGAGGCACGTCCAGAAAGTAAGTGTACTGGTACTCTCACAGCTGTAGGGAATACTTTTTCGACATGTTAGCAAC
>JAWWLR010000127.1:34202258-34215040 GCA_035041075.1 Acraspis erinacei
TAGTCTGATAACTTCACATTGACCATTCTATCCACACAGTAAATGCCGGGATATCAAGCCGTTGCATTACATTCTGATTATTAATATTAGATCGAAATTATCAACTTCTGCGGATAAAAATTTAATTTTTACATATCGTCATTCATATCTGTCGATTGAAAGCTGTTGCACTTTTTATTGAAAGTCGTAGGTCAGTCATATATTGGCCTATATTGGCCTTTAAATCTCGATGAAAATGGAAATTCAATTTTTTCTTTTTAAAATTGTTTCTTTATGTTTACCTAGTGTAAAAGACGTCGAATTTTCAGCAAGTAGTTAAATTTACAAATAAAAAAGCTCAATAAAAAAAAATAATTTTCAACTAAAATAATCAATTCTCAACAAACAAAAAAAAACGATTTTTAATAAAGATTCCAAATCTCAACCAACCCGTTAAAAGAGCACGTAAAACAGATGAATTTTAAAACAAGAAGGTTTTGAACCAAATAGTTGAATCTTCATCTATAATTATGAAGATAAATTAAAAAGACACAACAGTTTAATTTTTATTACAAAATAAAATAACTACATTTTGAAGTTCAACCCCAAAGATTTAAGCATTAAACCAACAAATTTTCAACAAGATAGTAGAATTTTCAACCAAGTAGTTGAGTTTTCAAAGAAAAATATGAATTTTTAACAAAGAAGATTAATTTTCCACAAAAAAACGAACCTTCAACAAAATAAATAAGAATTTTCAACTAAGAAAATGAAATTGTCAACCAAATAGTTGAATATTCAACTAAAAAGTATCAATCATAAACCAACAATGGAAAAGTTAAATTTTCTTGAAGAATTTCATATTTAACCGAAAAAGAAGGATGGTGAACAAAGTAGTTGAATTTTCCATAAAAGAGAGGATTCTTCAACTAAAATGATGAATCTTTGATGAAAAAAATTTATTTTTGTCAAAGTAGTTCAACCATAACCAAGAAATATGAATTCTCAATGAAAAATGTAATTGAAGTTGATATTTTAACCAAAAAAGATTTTAATTGTACATCAGAAAGAGCCAAACAAAAAACGAATTTTCAACAAAAGAGTTGTATTTTCAACCAAGAACTGTAGCTTTTAGCTAAAAAATGAACTTTCAACTAAGAAGATTAGATTCCTACCAAAAAAGACCAATCTCTTTTTTCAGTCAAATAGTTAAATCTTCATCTAAAAAAGACAACCCTTCAGCAGAACATATGAATTTCCATATAAAAAGATCAATTTTCTACTAAATAGTTGAATCACGAACTAAAAAATATAAATTTTCAACGAAAAATGGAATGATAAAATTTTCAGTAAGAAAGTAATTTTCAAATGAAAAAAAGCGAAATTTTAACTAAATAGTTTAAAATCCAAAATAAATTTTTAACAAAGAAGTTAAACTTTCAATCAACCTGATATATTTGTAGCAGCAAACAGTATTTTGTTAAACAAGAAAATAAATTTTCTACAAAAAAAACATAATTTTCAACAAAATATATGAATTTTCAACCAAATAGTTTAATTTTCAATCCAAAAAGGTCAATTTAAAACACGAAATGGAATAACTGAATTTTCAGTTCAAAAAAATTTTCATCCAAAATAATTTAATCTTCAACCAAAGAAAGAGTTCAAATTGCAACAAAGGACTCAAATTTTCCATAAAAAATATTAATTTTCAGAAAAAATACTAGTTTTCAACCAAATTAGATGTATTTTTAACAAAATAAATAAATTTTCAATTAAAAAAGATAAATTTTCAACCAAATTGGGATAATTGAATAGTTATCTTTTAGTCAACAAAATTTTATTTTCTATCAAGAAAAAAACAACAAAATATTTGAATTGCTAACCAACAAAATTAATTTTTAACCCACAAACATGAATTTTTAACAAAAAAAAAGTTAATTCTTAACTAAATAGTTAAGTTTTCTACCGCAGTAGTTCAATTTTGATAAAAAAATAAGAATTTTCAATTAAAGGTGGGAAATAACAGTTTTCTATCAAATTCATGCTAAAGACGGTATTTTTTGGAATTTTTTAAAAACATTTTTCTTCCCTGTGAATCGTAACAAGTTATTCTTTTTTGCGATAAATGACAAGTAATGAATTTTAAGAGTAATATTCTTTGTTTACATTTTTTTGAAATTATTTAAACAATTAATAATCACTCACTTGGGCATTTTCAAAGGGAAGATGGAGAAAAGTTTAGTTTTTTTCGAATCTCTTACAATATTTCACTAATTATTCAGTATTTCTTTATCTCGAAACGTAAACCCAATATTGGTTAAACAATCAAATACAATTTATCTTAGAAGAGTATAGTCCTTTTTTCATGAAAACATCTTCTCCGCTCCCATTTAATTAATATTCTTTAGGAAACATCTACTTGCAAATTATTTTCAATTCACAGTTCTAAGAGAAGAAAATTGTTTAAACAAATTAAAACTGTTAAAAAATAGCTAAATATCTTTGAGAAAAAAATATTACTCTCAACATCCGTTAACTGAGTCATTAATTCACGAAGATAACTTTTCACGCTTTACAGGGCAAACGATTGTTTAAACGAATGAAAATTGTTTAAATAATAACCAAATATTCTTTAAAAATATATCACTTTCAGTATTCGTTAATTGTGTGAGTAATTCCAAAAAGTAATAACTTTTTATGCTTTTGAGGAAAAAATGGTTTAATTAATGAATTTTTAACTACGAATTAAATCAATCTATTTGTAGATTCATCATCTGGGTTGAAAACTCATCTGTTTGGTTAAAAATTTCACTGTTTTTGTTAAAAATTTTGTTTTCTTTTTATTTGAAAAATAATATATTTAACTGAAAATTTAATCATTACATTTTTTATTGCGAATTTTCCATTTTATTTCACAATTCAACTGTTTGGTTGAAAGTTGATATTTTTTAATGAAAGTTGAAGTGTTTAATAGAAAATTGATGTATTTTTCTGAAAATTCGTCTTTTATTGGAGAAGATTAATCTTCTTGGTTGAAAATTCATATTTTTTTGTTGAGAAATTAACTACTTAATAAAATAGAAATACTTTCAGCAGAAAAATTAAATTCTAGAGTTGATTATTTGTTTTCTTTGGTTGAAAATTAATTTTTCTGGATGTAAATTAAGCCAATCCATTTGAAGATTCATAATTTGAGTTACAAATTTATTTCTTCAGGTAAAAATTTAACTTTTTTGTTAAAACTTCGTTTTTGGTTGTTGAAAAATATTATTTTTAACTGAAAATTTAATTATTCCATTTTTAATTACAAATTCATAATTTTATTTGACAATTCAACGTTTGGTTCAAAATTATTTTTTTCTAAAATTAAGTTGTATTATTTGGTAGGAAATTAATTTATTTTGTTTAAAAGTCGTCTTTAATGGTAGAAAATTAATCTAATTAGTTAAAAAATTCATCTTCGTTGAAAATTCATCTTTTTAAATGAAAAATGAACTAATTGGTTAGATAGAAACAATTTTAGCAAAAAAATTAAATGCAAGAATTGAATATTCGTTTTCTTTGGTTGAAAATGAATTGTTCCATAACTGAAAATTGAACTAATCCATTTGAAGATTCATCATTTGAGTTTAAAATTCATCTCTCTAATTGAAAATCCAACTATGTTTGTTTGAAAATTAATTATTTTTGGTAAAAAAGTTGAGTATTATATTTTTGTCAATAACTCAACGTTTGTGTTTAAAACCCGTATTCTCGGGTTGAAATTTTAATTATGTGGTTGAAAATTAACTTTTTTGTCATAAATTCATATTTGCCGGTTAGCAATTCCACTATTTTGACAAAAATTCAACTTTTTGGTTTGAAAATTCTTCTCGTTGAGTAGAAATTTTATTTCTTTTGGTCTAAATTGCAGCTACTACATTTTTCTTTGAGAATTCATTTGCTTCGTTAAAAATCTTATTTTTTTGATAAACATTAATTTTTTGAACTTTAAATTCAACTGCTCCATTCTTGGTGAAAAATTTATGTTTTTAGTTGGTAATTTTAATATTTGTTTGCAAAATTCATCTTTCTTAGTTAAAACGTCAACTATTAGATTTAACATTTAACTTTTTTAGTTGAAAGATCAATTATTTGGTTCAAAATTCGGCTTTTTGGTTTAATTCAACGGGTTTTGGTCAAAAATTAAAATATTTTTTGCTTGAAATAATAATTATTATATTTGTCTTTTAGAAGTGTTCTATTTTTGTTAAAACTTCAACTACTTGGTTAAAAATTAATCTTTCTTGGTTAAAAATTCATCTATTTGGTTTAATATATATTATTTAATTTAAAAGTTTGGTTGAAAATTGATCTCTTTTAGCTCATAATTCAACTATTTGGTTGAAAAATAATATTTTCAACTAAAAAATGAAGTATTCCATTTTTTATTGCAAATTTAAAGCTTTATCTGATCCTTCAACTGTTTGGTTGACAATTGACTTTTTAAAATAAAAATTGAACTTTTTGGTTCATCGTTTTAGATAGAAATTCATCTCAATGGCTGGAAAAATGTCTAAAATTCGACATATGTTGATGAAGTATTGTAAAAATTAATTTTGGATCTGCAAAAGTGGACCATTTTTATCTATATAAGACTTTAATATAATGATAAGTAAATTGTCTAGGTTATTAAAACTTAACCACTAATTGACCCTAGACTCTAGTGCCTGATTCAGTCATCACAACCACTTATCTTGAAATTATAATTATTGACCAACGTTATTACATATAATTAGAGGATCTGAAAGATTAAAATTTTTATATTTAAATGCATTAGATCTTCATTTTTCTCCCTTTTTTCAATTGTCATATTGTCTCAAATGAGCCGTTTTGCAATGTTGTTAGAAAACAAATTTCTCTTATTTTAACACTTTTTATGCAATTATTTTTCTCACATTGATTTTCTCGAGTATTTATTTTTTAAAAACAGTTGTTAAAGTAACATCATTCTTTTTAAGCCTTCTTGTGCCATTTTTTTGCACAATTTGTTTTATTGAAGTTTATTTTGGTTTAAAAAATGTGCTTTCAACGCGGAAAAATAATTCATATTGAAGGAAAATATCGTTACGAATACGGACGATACAATATTTTCTTGATTAAGAACATTTTACTGTCTCAAGAAAATGTCACGTCTCAGGATTTTTCAGTTAATAAAAAAAATTAAAAAAAAAAGAAATAATGAATTTTCAACGCCAACAACGTCAGCTTTCAACAAATCAGTTGAATGATTAACCGAATAGTTAAATTTTCAGCCAAAAAGATTAACTTTCAACCAAGAAGATTAATTTTCTACCAGAAAAGAAGAATTTTTGATAAAATATGTACAAACATTTTTAACCGAATAGTTCATTTTCAACCAAGAAAAAAAACTAATTTTCATTAGAATACATACTTTTTTAACAAAACAGTTGAATTTTTAACCAATAAGATTAATTTTCTACCAAAAAAATACGAATTTTGAACAAATTACATCAATTTTCAACTAAATACTTTTAAAAATGGAGATAACGTTGAATTTGCTACCCAAGAACATGACTTGTCAACACAAAATTTAATTTACATCCAATCAGTTAAATTTTTAATAAAATAGTTAAATTTTCAATTATAAAAATTACTTTTTAACAACAGAAGAATCAAAAAAAAATTCTGAATTGAAATTATGATGAGTCAAACGAAAATATAAGCTTTTAAAATCCTTGTTCAACTTTCAACGAAGGAGTTAAATTTTCAACCTAGAAAAGTCAACTTTTCAACGAAAAAGGTAACAGCAAAAATTTAAAAGGAAATTAGATTTTAATTTAAAATAAAGAACAGTTTCATTTGACTATCAGAGACAAATTTTCAACACAATACATGATTTTTAACAAAAAAAATCATTTTCTCCTAAAAAGATGAATTTCCAACAAAATAAATAAATTTTTAACCAAATAGATGAATTTTTAAACAGGAAGAACAATTTTCTAGCGAAAATAAGAATTTTGAGTAAATGACATAATTTTCCAACTAAATAGTTTGAACAATGCATGTGATGTTAGTCCAAATTTTATTTAATTAATTTTTAGTTTCTAACTTTTTCGAGACAACATTTTTTTATGTGAATAGATGTATTTTAAACCATAAAACATAAATATTTAACAAAAAATGGAGTAATTAAATTTTTATTTAAACCTTATACCATAATATTTTCTTTGAATAATGCTAGAAATTGAGAATTTTTCTTAAATTTTCAACTTTTTGTCCAATTTTAATTTGGAGTAAGTTTATATTTAATGTTTTTCAGCAAAAATAATTTTTTGAAGAAATTATCATTGTTTATAACAAACTTATCCTATAATAATACTAGATAGTTGCGATTTTTATCTGAAATTTTTACTTCTTGTCCACTATTCGCTTAGTGAGGTTAAAATTAATAAAATCTAACATAACTGATTGCTTAACAAAATTATTATTTGTTTATAACATTCTCTCTAATATTAATACTAGATAATTGTGTTCTTGTCTACAATTTTGAACTTTTTGTCAACTTTTAACTTATTATAATAATAATTAATGCAAGTTAAATCAAAATAGTTATTTAATCAATATTTTATTGTTTATAACTATATATTTAATCCTGTTCAGAAAAAAATTGTTTACACAAATTATTATTGTTTATCACTATCTTATCCTATAGTAATACCAGATAGTTGCGGTTTTTATCTGAAATTTTTAACTTCTTGTCCACTTTATGCTTAATGACGTAATAATTTATGCAAGTTTACAAACATTATTGTTTAAATAATTTATTATTGTTACGGTTTTTCTCTGGAATGTTTAAATTTACTTTGCTTTTTTTAGTTATGAAAAATAATAAATAAACATTAGAGAAAATCACATTTTAAACAATATTCTTTTTTGTGAATATATTTTTCTGAAAGAAAACAGATATTTGAAATTTGCTTTAAAATTTCAACATGGATCCCAGGGAATCTCAAGGGAATGAGCAGAGGGCTGATATTAAAATATAATTCATTCCAGAATTTTCTTTTGCAAATCATGTAAATTAATTTTTTTACAGATTGGGAAAAGAGGAAAAATAATTCAATTAAAAAATACTGCACCATTTAAAACATTATTCTTGTCGAGGTTCACTTATTATTTATTTATAACTAAAATGTCAAAGCAAAACTAAATATTTAAAAACATATTTTTCTCTATCACTACTCTAAGAAAATGTATTTATAAACAATAAGCATGTTTATCAATATGCATTAATTATTACCTCACTAAGTGAAAAGAGGACAAAAAGTTTAAGAGTCCAGAAAAATCGCAACTTTTTAGCACTTATCTAAAACAAGATATAAACATTAAGTTATAAACATTAATAAATTGTTTAAACAACTGTGCTTGTAAACTGTCATTATTTATTACATTACTAAGTAAAAAGAGGGTATGATATTAAAAATTTCAGAAAAACTGCAACTATCTAGCATTAAAAAAGAAGTGGATAGTTATGACCAATAATAATTTTCTGAAATAATTTTTTTTTCGAAATTGAAATAATTATTAATTCACTAGAAGTGAAGCTTAAAGATTAAGTGAAGATGAAGTGAAGATTAAATGTCATCAACAATAATAATGAATCGTTTAAACTTTTTTAACTATTATTAATTATTTACGTCATTCTAATTGAAAATTGGACAAAACGTGGATATTTTTTGAAAAAAATGAAACATTTCTAGCATTATTCTGAAAGAATTTGATTAAAATTACTAATAAATTTTTTAAACCATTATATTTTTTAATAATAATTAAATGTTACTTTACTGTAATTGAAAATTGGATAAAAAGTGGAAATTTAAAAAAACAGCGACTTTCTAATTCTATTCTAGGAGAAAATGACTAAAAAACATAAATAAATTGTTTAAGAAATGTATGCGAATATCTAATTAGCATTATGAGGTACTATTTTGCGTATTACAAAGAATTTGCATTTAAAAATGCAAAAGACATAATAATTCTGAAGAAAATGGACAAAAACTTCTTTTGATGGGAAATACGTGTTAAACTACATGCTTGAGCCACTTCTAAACATCATTCAAAAGGTTTGTATGGAAAATCTGAATATTTTGTTCTATAAGTGAAACCAATTTTTTTTATTCCAGGGACATTGAATTTTGCACTATATATTGTATTACACCAGATCTCAAAAATAATGAAACCTTCAGTTCAAAAGTTTTTAAATTGCATGAAACTATTTTGCTACTTTTTTCAAAATTAATACTCCTATTAACACTGTTTTGAATTTCTCAAATGAATCTGAGACCTGGATCCAGAATTGATTTGAAGTGAAAAAATAATAAAAATTAATTTTTCCCAAAAAGGCCCGTATTGTTACTTCTATTTGACAATTCAAATCCAACAAACTTTTTCCTATGTAGAAAAAGATGCGGAATTAAATTGAACATCCAGATACAACCTTTAAAAATTTAAGTTTGAACATTTTTTTGAAAGCCTCCAGGAGACTTCATTTCTGCGAAAATTGCATCCGGAGCCGCAACTTTTGTGCCAAGAAATAAAATAGAATTATAAAGTAATAAAATAGCAGTAACATATCTTACAAACTAAATAATTCACCCAACCAACCATTTTTTCAGTTTTAAAAATCATTTTGAATGAACCAATTATGGTTCAACTGAAAAAAATGGTAAAAAAATATTTTCCTTTTTATAGATCCACAGGCCTTGGACTTATTATTCTACTACTATTTTGAAAAAATGACACCAATTCTTCTATTCTCTCAAATTGCTGGCTAATGCTAATATAACTGTTTTCACTGTGCCCTTAAAACTATTGTCAAATTTTCTTGTTAGACTGCAACACTAAAAAAATGTTTTAATGTTGAAAAATTTGTTCGATTCAAACAAAATATATTTGAATTAAACAAATTTGTGTTGGACTCAAATAAGTTTTGTTGAAATGAAACAAATGTTTTTTTCAATCCATCAAATAGTTTTTTGGTCCCGTATCAAAGAAAGAATTTGATTAAACCATTTATCTAAGTATGAAATAACATATCCGCCATGTTAAAAAATGTAATTCCAAAAGGTATCAAAAGCTTTCAAGGGATTTCAAAACTTGTCGAATCACTTTCAGAGATTTCTAAAAACTTCACGAGATTTTAAGAGGATTTAAGTAAGCTCAGGAATTTTGAAAAAACTTCAAGGGACATACGGGGTACTTTCGGACATGTGGAATAAATTCCTTATATTTAAGGATAAATTACTCAAAACAATTTATTAATTTAGGTATTTCAAATTATTTCTTATGATTTCAGAATATTTCAAAAGATTTACATATTTACTGTTTACGGTATTTACAAGATTCCCAGGATTTAAGGGATTGCAAAGCTTTTAGGATATTTAAAAAGATTTCAAGATTCAAAGATTTAATTGTTTTCCGAGAAAGTTTAAAAGATAATTACAGATTTTACTGCATTTTTGTTACTACGGATTTCAACAATTTCAAGGGTCAAACGGGTACTTTCGGACATGTGGGTTAAATTCGAGTACCTCTAAATTCCTTATATTTAAGGATAAATTACTCAAAACAATTGATTAATTTAGGAATGTCAGAATTTAGAGCACATAACCGAAATTAGCCCGTTTCACGGTATCAGTGAATTTTAAAAAATTTCTAGAGATTTTGACAGATTTCAAAGAATTTCCTAGGATTATAGAATTTCTTATGATTTAGAATCTTTTAAAGATTTACAGCTATACAGATTTACTGCTCACGGTATTTGCAAAATTCCAGGGATTTCAAAACTTTTAGGGTATTTTAAAAGATTTCAAGGGGCTTTATTAGATTTCGTGAGATTTTACGTGATTTAAGTAGATTTCAAAGATTTAATTGTTTTCCGAGGAAGTTTAAAAGATAATTAAAGATTTGGAGATGTTTTATGGGCTTTTACTGAATTTTAGTTACTGGGGATTCCGCAGAATCAAAAGGATTTGAGGATTTTTTATGAGTTTAGGGTATTTTGAAAGATTCCAAGGAACTTAAGGAGATATCGAAATTGTTAAAGAGTTATAAAAGAATCTCGTACCATTTTCGGGATTCTAAAGGATTTCAAGGCTGTTTGGGTATTTTCAGAAATTTCAAAGGATTTCAGTCGATTTTATGGAAGACGTATGTATCAGATTGAAAAAAATATTTACCCCTGGATTTAATATTTCAAAAATTTCACACCACTATTTTGCTTCTGTTTTCCAAATTTATGCTACTAATGACACTTTTGAAATTCATAAATGAACCAGAGGCCGAAACATTGAATTTAACACTTTGTAAAGCTCACACTTCCACTTTTTAAAATTCATTTAGCTTAGATCTTGTCTCGATTAAGGTTTAAAATCTTTAATTTTGATGAGATAACTCTTTTGGACAACCCTTTGCCTAACGTCTTTGGTGAGATCTTAAAAAACTGATTGCCGGCTTCTAGGATGGTGAATTTAGGAAATTGGATCATTGGACCATGGTCAAATCTAAAAAAAATTTGTTGTAAATCTTCAACTAAGTTTACTTAGTTGAACCACATAGATAAGCAAACTGCTTTCTTATTTATGGGTAAATAAATTTTCAGGTATACTACTTAACCATTTACAATAACTAAGAAAAATACACTGTTGTCTTAGCGAATTAAGATGAACAGTTGGAATAACTGTTTTCATTTAGCGTGTATTACTTTTCCCAGTTGATTTAACCCAAACTCTTAGATAATATAATTGAGGAAAAGTAGTAAAAATGAAAACACAAATTGAAACTACTCCTCTTAGTTTCCAAGGACCCCAATGTACTGTTATTAGTTCACCTAAATGGTTCACAGAAAAAATGGTTATTTCGGTCAACTATTTACTTTGTAAGACATGGCACTGCTATTTATTAGTTGTTGGTACTAATTCAATAGCTACTGGAACTGATGAAATTGTTGTGCCCACAAATGAAATAGTAGTGTCAACTCATGAATTATCAGTACAATATCTCACAAACTAGTTTGGCCTAACTAACCATTTTTGATCAGTGTATAGGTTCTCAACAACTAAGAATTTAGTTACCCACAAATAAGACATTAGTTGGATGAAGGATGTTCTCCAACTACGTAAATTTGGTTGGCGATTTACCAGGAATTTTCAGAGGACCTCAATAAATTTCAAAGGTACTAAAGGATTTCACGCGATTTTATGGGAGGTTGTATATCAGATTTCAAAAAAAGTTGACCCCTCGATTTAAGATTGAAAAACTTCCATGACACTATTTTGTATGCCTCGAATGAGTCCGAGGCCAGGATCCAGTATCTCGAATCAAAGTGGTTATCAATCCGATCAATGGTCCACTCTATAATCGAATACCGACTTTACCCTAAATTCGGATGTACCTGGATCCCTCATGATTGGGGATTGGGGTCACCGTCACCTCAACTAGAGATGACCCAACTCTCATCTCATTTGTTCCGGCCCTCCCTCCTTGTGGTGGGGGTGTGAAAAAGAGGTAGTAGGGAGGACTCACCGGAGAACATTTTAATTTGCTGGCGATCGATCCAGAGTGAGATGTCACCGGAGGGCTTATGGCCGTTTCCAGTGCGACGGTGCCTCGCCCTGGTCGGTTCGGCCGCGAGCAACAAAAAGATCGCTGCCGAGGCCAGGGCCGCCGCAGCCCGCCGCATATTATGAATACACGGGGCAGGTGTCTGTCTCGTTGCGTGGCCCTCGTTCGGGCCCGTCCCGTCCGGCTCGCGATTCGCGCCGTGAAATTCGGGATTTAATGGCCGGTTACCGGGCTCGTTAACAAGGCGCGCGAAGTAACGGCAGCTTCAAACCCTTAAGGCGGTGTTTTATGGGCCCGGTCTGTAAGGCAGGTGCTTGCCCCGGCCGAGGTCGGACCTTTGCGCGAAAAATCCAACTGGTTCCTGGAGAGATGTTCGCTGCCAGACGCAAGATACTCTTTCTTGACTTAGTGTTCCACACGCGCGCGTGTGTGGTGATATACACACGGTCTAGCTGACGTGCAACCCGCCTCGCTGGCTGGTTCCGAACTAACTGACTGACTGACTGACTGACTCAATGAGAAAAGGCCCTCCGGCCTCAAGAGTGTATTCTCATGTATTCTCTCTTCACTCTCTTCTCCGTTCTCCCATCGAGAACGAGTGAGAGATCCCTATCTCCAGGTCCCAATACCGGGATAAGGGTGTCTGCACAACGGTCCAGAGGGGGCAACCCCCACCCCTCCTCCCCCTTACAAGCGCGGATCTACAGGGTGGCGAAACCGGCAATCGCCTCCCCCCATACAGGATTTTTTTACAATCGTTTTTTTGACAACTCCTAAAAAAATTGCCTGTATTATCACGGACTACCCGGGATTATCTCTAGGGACAGAATTACTCTGGATTAGGTAAGAATACTCCAGATTAAATAGTATTACTTTGGATGACATAAACTAACGGTAGATTAATTCGGCTAAACAGACTCGCGTGAAGTTTCAACTAAAAGGATTATTTTTAACGGAATTGTTTAATTTTCAACAAATTAGATGTAAATTTATGTAAATAGTCGAATTTTCAAGCACAAACCATCTATTGTTCACGAAAAATGTTATAGTTAAATTTTCGTTAAGAAATTAATTTTTAACAAAATGATCAAATTTTGAATCAAAGGGACGAATTTACAACTAAAATTATAAATATTTAAATGGAATAGTTAAATTTTCATTTAAAACTAAATTTT
>JAWWLR010000127.1:34268822-34280175 GCA_035041075.1 Acraspis erinacei
TTCTCAGGGAAATCGTGCGCGTTCTTCAAGTAGGAATTTAAAGCGATTTTGTTACTATCACTCCGATGAGCCATCTTACCAAAGCGGGCTTTGGTAAGAAGGCTCATCGATGTTATCAACCTTGTTATTGGAAACCTAACCCTTCCCACAAGGAAAACTAATTAAGCCTGTACGTATGGAGGCGACCACCAAAGGCAGTTATACTTCTAGACGCCTCCATGTTCGATACTGTGATTCCGGGCTGGTATTTTTAGTTGACACTGTATCTGATGTTTTTATGCTACCTGTCAATAAAAGGAGGAAGGCCCAACCGCCCGACACAATTCTATTTACATCTGACAACTCGCCGGTCGCTCATTTTCAGCTTGTTCCAATTTTTCACGAGTCTCGCCTAGTAGACACCTCGACAGGCCTTAGTATAGCTGGCTTTTTGAAAGACGCAGCTGTATGTGGGATCAGCACCATAGACCGATCTTCAATATTTTCTAATATTTTGTCGGATTTTCAGGAGATAATTAATGTTACACAGGGTTCCGAGCCTCGGGTTCTGGGGGTCAAACATCATATTTTTACGGATGGCCCACCCGTTATAGAGCGTGCGAGACGTTTGTCACCCGAGAAGCTTGCTATGGCAAAAAAAGAATTCCAGAAAATGTTAGATTTAGTTATTTGTAGGCCATCAGGTAGCCCGTGGGCCTCCTCAATTTATATGGTTCCTAAGAAGGATTGCAGTTGGCAAATATGCGGTGATTACCGCCGCCTTAACGCGTTGAGCGTGCCGGATAAATACCCGGTTCCCCACCTCCATGAAGTTACAGCCAATTTACATGGAACGACAATATTTTCCAAATTGGATTTGTATAAGGCCTTCAATCAGATTCCTGTCGCGGCTCAGGATATTCCAAAGACGGCGGTCATCACACCTTTCGGTCTTTTCGAATTCACAATGATGACCTTTCGATTGCGTAATGCTGGACCGACGCTCCAGTGTTACATTTTTCAAACTCTTGGTAACCTAAGTTTCGTGTTCGCCTACATGGATGATGTCCTTGTGTCTTCCGCTGACCTTGAGGAACACAAGAAACATCTCCGCGTGGTTTTTAAGCGATTGAAAGATTACGGACTACGTCTTAACCTGAGTAAGTGCCAACTTGGCAAGAGTGAGCTTGAGTTCCTGAGCTACACCATAAATGGTGAAGGGGCTAACCCAACTTTGGAAAAAGTGCAGGCAAGTTTGCAGTTTCCAAAGCCTCGCACGATTGTAGAATTTCGCAGGTTCCTGAGCCTAATACACTTTTACAGTCGAAATCTACCACATGCAGCTGAAATTCAGGCTCCCCTGAATCTATTTCTGCATGAAACTCGGAAAAATGATAAACGCGAAATCGCTTGGACTCCGGAAGCGGAAGGGTCGTTCGATAAAATCAAAAAAGATTTAGCCAACGCTACTCTCCTTATTCACCCTTCTATTAAGGATGAAACTCGGCTCATCACGGATGCCTCGGACTCGGGCATGGGAGATTTTTGGAAGGTCATAATTTTAAAATACTGACCGACCGCAAACCGTTGTCCTTCGCGTTTTTGCAGCGTTTGGAGAAAGCTTCCCCTCGTCAACAACATCAGTTGTCGTATATTTCGCAATATACAACCAAGATCTAGTATCAACCGGGTTCTAAAAACGTGGTCGCAGACTCTCTCACGGATCGAGTCCATTGTGCTGCCAACACAGGATTTAAAACGTGTGTTGTCGGATCGCAACCTTTCCCTCACATTGACCAAGGTATTTTGGGACCCAGATCATACAGCGATTTATTGCGATCTTTCTGGCGCGACTCTCCGGCCGCTTGTTCCGGCTTCTCTACGTGAACGCCTTTTTAAACTTTTTCACAACAAAGCTCATCCTGGTGCAAAGTTTTCAGACCGATTAATCCGTAAACGCTATGTGTGGCCTTCTATGCACCGAGACATTAAAGCGTGGTGCAAAACCTGTCTTGATTGTCAACAATCGAAGTTATCAAGACACAACCATCTTGCTCCTGCCGACTTTGTTGCACCTGAGGAAAGGTTTGGGCACGTGCATATGGACATACTTGGTCTATTGCCAACAAGTGATGTTTATAGGTATTGCTTAACCTTAATCGACCGCTTTTCACGCTGGCCAGAGGCAGCGCCCCTTAAAGGCGTAGAGGCCTTTCCATACGACAGCACACCATCCTTCTTCCAATGGAATCGTGGAACGTTGGCATAGAAGCCTTAAGGCGGCAATAACGTGCCATGCTAATATGAATTGGACCCATACTTTATCTACGGTGATGCTTGGTCTGCGTTCTAACGTTCTCGATACGGGTGCTTCCCCTGCTGAGTATGTTGTTGGTACTACTTTGCGGATTCCGGGCGAGTTCATTTTACCAGAAGATTTTTCACCTGAAGCGCACGCGTTCCTCGAGGAATTTCGAGAACAAATGCGGGATGTTAAACCGGTCCCTGTTGGTCACAAGTACAAAAATAAAATCTTCTTGCATAAAAACCTAGAGTCGTGCACTCACGTATTTATTTCAGTTAAGTCTGTCAGGAAGTCTTTGGAACGCCCGTACACCGGTTCGCATAAGATTATTAGTCGTACCTCGTAATAACAGACTAAGTTTATTCAACAGTATTTACTGTTTGTTAATTTAAAAAATATATTCTACGCTCAGTTTTTCTCTGTACTTCTAGAAATAAGCCAAAGGTAGATTTTTAGTGTTTACCCATGTTATTAATTATGGAAATTTTAGATGCAGCACGGTAAAGGCATAAGTCTAATTGTATATTCATATTGAGAATTTTAGACTTCAACCACTGTATTTAGTTTGCGAATCGGTCAAAATATTTTTTTATCGTTATCAGTGGTGAGGGAGTATTGTAGGGATTGCTTACGCAGCCTTACCACTCAGCGGAGTGGGGGGCTGCGCGTTAAGCTCGAGCTCGGTAGTTGCGAGAGTTGCCTCTCTCGTGCGATTCATTCGTTTTCATACTACAAATCAAATGGCACGCTGCGCCATTGTGCCGCACAGTCGGCTTTTATACCTGTCGCTGTAATCGTTAAATAAAACTTATTATTATTGTTGAAATCATTGGACTTATTCATTCCTCGAGGTGACTTGCGGGTGTAGGCTGCAGCTCAGTATTACGCTGAATTAATTACTTTGATTTAACCCTATATTTGTAGCACGTGCGAGTGCGCGTCGTGACTTCAACTCAGTCGAGCTTGTGTGGTCCGCCTGGACACGTGTTGTGCGAAGTGTTCAATAAAGAGAAAGTGTTTTATAGCAAGCCGGTAGTTTTTGATTCTATTCTCCCTGCACTGAATCACACCACGAATTGTACTTACAACAGGTTATTGTCCCGGATCACGCTTCCACTGTGCCAGAAAAACCCTAAAAAGAGATAGAGGAGAGGACAATGAAGAAGGAAAATAGAAGAGGTTAGAGATCGAATAAGGAAACTTTAAAGCTTTAAGGTAAGTGATTTAAAAGCATAAAAAAATAACACTAGTGTAAACAAAACTTTAGAGAATTTCCGGAAGTAGTTAGAATTAGAAGTTAAGAATGCATGAATAGAAAGATAAGGAGGGAGGGGTCCAACGTCACTGCGCGGGCATAGTGTGAGGAGCAGACAATACCCAGATAACAATAACGAGGGTCGAACGAAGAACCCAAATTGTGAATTTGTAAATTCTCAGAAATATGAAGCGTATAAATATTCGACCGAGATTTAATTTAGTTTTAGGAAATGAAATAACATTACTTAAATAATTGAAAAATTTAATTTTGGAAAATGAAGTGACATAATTTATAGAATGGAACAATTTAATTTTAGAAACTGAAATGATATCATTTAGAGAATGGAAAAATTTAATTTCATTAAATGAAATTAATTACTTTGGGGAACTTATTTTAGGTTTATAAAATGGAAAAACGTAATTTAGAGAATGGAGGCTAATGCAAACCTGGAAAATTTTAAGTTATAAGAGTGAAAAATTTAACTACCTAACCTAGTAGGTCTCTCCGATGCGCGGTAGATCGTTCACTTGTTGCGGACTCGGCTTGCTGTACAGAGGAAAACAGCCAAAAATGGCAAATCAACGGTTGACGTGGTAGGATAAAGTGGATCTTATGGAGGAGGACCTAAACTTACAGGATCACGAAGCGCCCACCCCAGGGCCACAAGATCAAAGTGTCGGAAATCCGACGGACACCGAACTTGCTGGTGAGTGTCGTGAAATTAGAGAGTCCAATAAATTAGATTCTAGAATGTTGTGAGTATAACAGTAAAATATAGAAGGTTAGAAGTCGGATCCGAGAATGTACATATGAAAATTAAGATGCTAATTAGAATAATATTCACAGCTACATCGAGCCCACAATCAACGGCAACTCAAACCTCCCCGTCGAGGGACACCCAAGCAGGGGCGGACCTACGGAGTGCAGCCAAAACGGTCTTAGAGATTTTAGAAGCGGCCAACTCATTACTTAAGACGCTTAGAGACACGGCAAATGCCAATTTAGAGGCCGAAAAGTGTAAACTTAGAACAGCAAAGGTAGGCCGAAAAGAAATAAATAATTTAGAAGTTAGACATACTCCCACCCCAGATGAAATTAGAGAAAACGTTGAAACCGAAATACCACCTAATCTAAATAACGAGGTAGAGGTCAGGAATGAATTTAGAGATAACTTAATTGAATTAAAGAAAACATTAGAAGGAGGGAAAAATTTATCTAAGGTTAATGTGAAAAGAGATTATAAGTTAACAAAAAAGGCTAATTTAAACTTGTGGCTGGATCACCTACACTCTGAATTGATGGCAAGTGATCTGCTAGACATTATAGACAGTTCGGCACCTAAAATTATAAGATTAGATGAGGAAACAAACGCTAGGAGAGAAGGATTAGTTAGAGACATTATAATCAATCACTTAGACGAAGATTACCATAAGAGAATACTTAATATCAAAGACCCAAAAATAGTTTTAGAGAAACTAAAAGAATATAAGAGAAGTGGGATAAACATCACACACTCTTCCGTAAGGATGCGGCTCTATCAACTGAAAATAAGACCTAAGAAAAAATTCACGATTTTTGTAAAAGGTTTGACTCTATTATAAGACAATATGAAAATTGTGATGGAGCCGTGACCTTGACGGAACAAGAGAAACGATCGGCATTTTACCAAGCCGTATCGGGGTCGGCACCTGAGCTGCGCTCTGCTGATTTAATTAGAAGACAAACCGACCATAGAGAGATGAATTTAGATGAGATCAAATCTTTTTTAACACAGTTAGAAGCAGAACGCCAAGCCGACGATAAGAGCTTAGAGACGACCAAGGCCAACCTAACCCAAAGAGATCCCAGGAGACCGGCTGGTGGGGATGGACGTTGTTTTAGATGCAACAAGTCTGGGCACCGGTCTACGGGGTGCCCTCTTACCGAGTTTGGTCTCTGGTTCTGCTATTATTGCCAGAAAGTGATGGACCACAAGGGGGACGACTGTCCCAACATCGCGAGCTCCAGCCAGACACTTAGAGGCAGAGGTCGTGGAGGGCGCGGTGGAAGGTATGTCCCCATGCAACATAAATTTGTAGATAAAGGCAAAACTAGCTTTAGAGGAAGGGAGGGAGCTGTAAATAAAAATATTAGAAATAATACAAATAGAGGTAAAAACCAGTGTAGAGAGCATAGAGGCCAGCACAAGAATAACCATTCGAGAAACACGGAAGCCAAACTGACCGAAGCCAGAAGTCAACAAATAGGTAAAGTAGCATTTAGATTAGAAACTAAAGCCAAAACGAAAGAAATTATGTTTATTGCAGATTCAGGGACTACTGACCACATTATTAATAAGAGTACAGCTTTAAGCGAATTTAAGAGGTGTCCTGGTAGGGTAATTAAGAGCGCGAATAAGAACAAAGCTGCGGACATTAATATAGATGGAGCAGGGGAATTGTACCTACAACCCAAAAACGGGAAGGGTGAGACTATTAAGTTGGCAAACGTCATAGCAGCCAGTGACATTTCAGAAAACTTAATTTCCCTCAGACGATTTGCAGACGCGGGGCTAGGAATCTACCTAGATGATGAAGCGTTAAAAAGTTTCGATAAAGAGGCCGGCGAAAACTTGCTAAAAGGAAAATACATAAAGCCAATTTGGATTGTAACAATGTTAGTTAAAAGCAGGAAAGATGATGATGTAAAATTAGAATACGCAAATTATCAATGCAGAGCTAGAATCGTGACTTTGGACGAGCCGACTGAACAAACGCAGACTAAGGACAAAGATATAGAATTAGGACACGCGATGGATGAAAGTTTAGAAAAGAGATCAGGATCAAACATTATAGAGTCTGCGATTGGGAGCGAGACAGGAAGTGAGCTCGACCAGGTAGATAATGGAGACATAGAAGCATGAAACAAAGACGAACACCTGGACTTTAACGAGACAAGTTTGAGTAGACGAATAATACAATACAGTTAGATAAAGCAGAATCAACAGATTCAATTAGAGATATTTTCACAGCGCAACTTTTAGAGTTAGAACGAGACAATATTACTAAACAATGCAAGGCAATGCTGTGGCACGTACGGCTAGGTCACGCATCATTGAACTACCTTAAAAAATTGCAAAAGATAGAAGAACATATGAAAGACGTCAATGTTGATGACTCAATATTAGAATGTGAAATTTGCATAATGGCAAAAATGGAAAGACTGCCGTTTAGAGATAAGAGGAAAAGAGCAAGTAGGCCATTGCAAATAATCCACACGGATACGCTGGAGCCTATTAGCCCAGTATCACATCCGGGGGGAAAAAGGTTCATAACTGTATTCATGGACGATCACACTAGACTAGCTAGGGCATACACAATAAAGTCGAAAGACGAAACCGGAACATACCTTCAGAAATTCTTGGTATCAAGACGGAAACTATTAGGAAAAGAGGAGAAAGTGTGCTACATCAGGTCAGATCAGGGAACGGAATTCAATGGAGGTGAATTCTTAGAGATAGTAGAAAGAGAAGGCATCCAAAGCGACTTCTCACCCCCATACACACCTGAACATAATGGCACTGTGGAAAGGTTCAATAAAACATTGCAGGAAACGGTTAGAGCATACATGTTTGACTCAGGTCTACCTAAGAGCATGTGGGAGTTAGCAGTAGAGGCAGCGATTCACGCATATAACCGAACTCCGCACAGATCAATCGATTATGAGGTACCACTTAAGAAATTCGCACGGAACGAAAACAGTCACTTTGAAAAAATTAGACGATTTGGGTGTGTGGCTTATGCGAGGGTACCCAAAACAGAAACGAAATTCTCGGAAAGAGCTATTAAAGCGGTTCTGGTCGGATATACCTCAACAGGGTATATCTTGTGGCATCCCAGATCAGGAAAATTCTTAGTCACGTCATGTGCGTTTCAATGAGAAACTTAGTTACCGCGACGCGTTTCGAAGTAATGTGTCTAGTGCAGAGGCACTAGAAAAGAATAGAGAGTTAGAAAATGAAAACTGGCTAAAAGAATCCAGAAAGCACAACACAGAAAAACCGGAAAAATTAGAGGTTAGACCGAATAAAAGGGGCAGACCAAAAAAGCGGAAATTAGAAACTGAAGGTACAAAAGAACCTGCATTAAAGAAAAGACTAATGCCTGAGAGGAAAGCGAAATCAAAACTAGATAAGGGCACATATGTTAGAGTAGCTACACTGTCAGAAAAAACGATAATAAATGACACAAGTTTTGATATATTCAATCTCAAGGAATTAAAAACTGGACATGTTCAATTTAGAGACCAGACAAAAGAATACGAATTGTACAATAATCCAGAGGAAGATGAGCTAAAGTATGCACTAATAGCATCCATAAATAAAGATCCGGTAAATTACAAAGATGCAATCACTAGAGAGCATAAATCTGAGTGGGAAAGAGCCATTAGAGAGGAACTTAAATCTATGAAAGATAACGAAGTTTGGAGATCAGTAGACAGACCCAAAACAATGATAGACTGAAGCAAACTCAACATAGTGGATTCTAGATGGTTATTTAAAAGGAAAAGGGGAGAAGATGGAACAAACAAATTCAAAGCTAGATTGGTAATTAGAGGGTTTAAAGATAAAAAGACTTATGAGCTAAAAGAGACATACGCTCCGGTCTCTAGGTTATCAGTAGTTAGATCTGTGTTTGCAATCATAAACAAGTACGTTTTAGACGTGTGCCAATTAGACGTTAAAACCGCATTCCTAAATGGAAAATTAGAAGAGGAAATCTATATGGAGATACCGGATGGTTTAGAGTGCGATAAGAAGACTAGAGAAACAAAAGTGTGCAAGCTAGAGCGAGCAGTGTATGGTCTGAAGATTAGCCCTAAGAAGTGGAACAAACGTTTCTCCGAAGAAGCAGTCAAAATAGGTCTAGAAAATGATCTGCACGAATCTTGTCTGTTTACCTGGAGAAAAGAAGGAAAATTAGCTATGTTAATCCTATACCTAATTACCTGGCCAGAAAGCAACTAAATCCGACTGAAGATGATTGGAAACGTGTGAAAAGAGTGCTCAGATATCTTAGAGGAACCGCGGAGTTAGGTTTAACATACAGAGCTGAATCTGAAACTTTAGAAGCCATGACGCACGCTAGTTTTAGAGATTGGAAGGACTCAACTTCAACTAGCGGATATGTACTCAGATTGTTTGGGGATCCGGTAGCTTGGAGGAGTCGCAAACAGTCTTATGTCACGCTCTCCACATGTCAAGATGAATACTTGGCGATGAGTGAGGCGTGCCAGGAACTGATCTCACTAGATAAAGCTATTAGAAAAATTTTGAGGAAAACCTTGTACCCCACTCTGATCTGGTGTGACAATAAGTCAGCTAAAGACTGTATACAAAAGGAAGGGAGCCACAAACTCAAGAATTTTGATGACCCGATAGAAGGTATCAAAAGGCATTTACATGAAAGAGAGAAATCAGGACATAAGAAACATATGGGTGACACCCTCGGTGATTATATCAAAGCTTGTGTGGAGTCAAGTAGAGTCAATGTTAGATGGATCCCCAATAAAGAAAACATCGCCGACCTAATGACCAAACCACTACCTTTAGAAGCACATAAATACCTTAGAAATACGATGCTTAACAAAACCCTGGATTAGAACTTATGATAGAACCTACTTGTGTAAACTCGATTAATTAATTTATCTTTCTTCAACCTTTACAGATCCTAAGAGAAATTAGAAGGAGCCCACTAAAGTCTTAACTGTCGTGAGGCTGAGAGGCAAAGCTTCCGACCTCCATGTCGACTGATAATTATTACCTACGCAGAATAAGAGCCATAAATATATAAAAAGGAAATTTATTAATATTGTAATTTTTTGTTACTTTTATAAGATTAGAACATAACTTAGATGTAAGATTAATTAGCGTGACAAATGTTGTGCAACACGCTATTGAAGGAGTTTTAGAAGCTAAGTTTTAATTACAATTTCAAATGTGCGATAGATGGCGCCACGAATCAGATTTGTGACACTTGTGAGTGCGCGTTTTGAACTCGGCTCAGTCGAGCTTGTGTGATCCGCCTGGACACGTGTTGTGTGAAGGGCTGAATAAATAAGAGAAAGTGTTTAAAAGCTAGCCGCTGGTTTTTATTGTGTTCTTACTACAACGAAGCAACCACAAATAATAATTACAACATTAATAAAAAAATTTTAAACGTATGAAAGTTTTTCCTTAAATTTTGAAAACACGTGCTGAACATTGTAAATCAAAGTGTTTCGATTTAGTAGGATTAAACAAATAAAGTGAAAATCGAGTAAATTATGAACTATGAAGTAGAATTAAAGATTGAGAAAAAAATTAAAACTTTGAAAGATTTTTGGAAATGTAGATTTTTAAAGATTTCAAAAATAAACTCTAGGAGCTTTAGAAGAATTTCGAAAGGTTGAAAGAAAATAAACCAATTTTCTTTAAATTCTTGCAAAATTTTAAAGATTATAAGGAAGTTTTTCACATTTTACAACATTTTTGAAAAATGTACCAAATATTTCTTGATTTTTTCCGAACTTCTAAAAGTCCTAAAGATCTTTTAAAAAAAGTTTTGTTAATTTTCTTCAGAATCTTATAAAAATCATATTTATATTAATTTCAAATCAAACTGATGATAATTATTTTCTTGTTCTAAACTCTTGGAATTCAACCTCAACTTGAATTTAATTGTTCAGAAACTTAAAGAAAATAATGATTTAAAATTGGTGTGGCATATTATTATTAAAATATCGTTTTGCATTCTTTATGGTATCGAAAATAAGTTTTATATTGGTTGATATTGATTAGTACTTAACTTAAGTAAATTAGGTAAAAGCTCGAATACTTGAGCATGCCTACACTCTCAGAAGACAGATCGTTTAACTGTTAAAGTGTGAATCGTTTAACTAAGAATCGTTTCAACGATATGCGACTCTACTTTAACGCGTAGAAGGTGCAGTTTAACGGTTAAAATGGGACGTACTCTTACCGAAAAATAATTTACGCGCATGCGTGTAATCGTATTACCACGCTTTTAAAATGTAATCGTTTAACCATTAAAGTGCATACTTTTAGCTTTAATCTAAGAATCGTTCAACGGTAAAAGTGATTGTTTTCTAAAGATGAAAAGGCGGGACTCTATGATTTACTCGACATCATTTCAGCGTTAAACTAGATCGTTTAATTTTGAAACGATTCTGCTTTTAAAGTATACTACTTTAACAATTAAAGGGCCGACTTTATCGTTTAGAGGAAATTTCTAAAAGTGTTTGGCGCGCGACTGTTGGTTCTCGCGCTTCGCGTTCGATGATATGTTTATCTCGCCATTCGCGCTCGATAATATATTTAACTTGCGGTCCGCGATCGGTGTTTGCATATTCCTAAACATTTTTTAAAAGTAAAGGTCAAACCATCGACAATTGTAATTTGGTGATAGTGAATTCTCTTTTGTTAAAGGTTTTTCGGCTTTAACGAACACATTCTCATTACGTATCGCCTGCTTCGCACTCGAATGCAAAGGCAGCATTCGCATTAAAAAAAGAAACGTATTGTTATTGACTCGTTTAAAAAATCAGCATTCTTTAAACAAATTTTGATATTGAAAATTTTATTGCAACTTCTGCTGGTTTTCAAAAACTGAATTTCCTCATTTACAATTTTATTTTTTTGATTCAAACGTTACACATAGGTCTACACATCAGGATTAACTTCTTCTAACTTCTAAGTTATATATATATCCCTAGCCTCAGTCACCCACAAAAGATCGATTGATGAGGGGATGGGGCGGGGTGGAGTGACGGGG
>JAWWLR010000127.1:34325464-34338908 GCA_035041075.1 Acraspis erinacei
TTCAAGTAGAAATGTTGATTTTCTGCCAAAACAGATCAATAAAAAAATATACATGAATTTTCCAGAAAACAGTTAAAATTTTCAACAAAATAATCCAATTTTCAAACAAACACTAAAATTTGTCACCAAGAAGATGAATTTTCAAGCAGAAATATTGATTCTTTGTCAAAACAGATAAATAGAAAAAACAATACATAAATTTTCCAGAAAGCACTTGAATTTTCAAAAAAAGAATCAAATTTTCAAACAAATTATAAAATGTGTCACCAAAAAGATGAATAAAAAACGATTTTTGAACAAAATAGTTATATTTTTAACTAAATAAATGAATCTTGAACGGAAAGAATCCATTTTTCACAAAGTAGTTCAACTTTCAACCAAAGAGACTAATTTCCTACCAAAAGACAAATTTTCAATAAAATAATTAAATTTTCAATCAAACATAAAATAACAGATTGTCCAGTTTAAAAAACTCAAGAAAACAACCAAATTTTCAAACAAACGGATGACTATTCAACTAGAATGATAAATCTTCAACCAAAAAGATCAATTTTTTTTACCAAAAAGATCAGTTTTTACCGAAAAAGCAATATTTATCAACAAAATACATTAATTTTAAACCTAATAGTTAAATTTAGAGAAAAGGGATCAATTTTTACCAAAAATGAAATGGTTCAATTTTACTTTAAAAGTAATTTTCGACAAAAAAACGAATTTTCAACAAAATCGTTCAATTCTCATTTAATACATTAGTTTTTAGCCTAAAAGTTGCATTTTTAACCAAAAAATATCAAATTTCTACCTAAATAGATAAAATTCAAACTAAATAGCTGAATTTTCATCTAAAAAGTTTAATTTTTCACCGAACAAGACGAATTTTTAATAAAATAAATGAATTGTACGAAATTAGATGAAATTTATACAAAATAGTAGCATTTTCAAGAATAAAAAGACCAATTTTTAAGAAAAAAGTGGAATTTTAAACTAGAAAATTTGAATTCTCAACTAAAAGTTTAATTATCAATGAAAAATTTAATAGTTAATATTGCAGCAATAAAAAACTAATAAAAAATAGATCAATTTAAAAAAAATAATTAAATTTTCAACCAAAGGGTTGAATGTTTAAACAAAGTAGATTAAATTTAAACCAAAACCGTTGCCTTTTTAAAATAGTATTGCATTTTTTAGAAGAAAGACGAATTTTCGAACAGAAGAGATGAGCCTTTAATAAAATACTTGAATTTTCAAGAGAAGACAAATTTTTTAGAAGACAGTTTCATTTTTAACTCAAAAATTGTAATTTTCAAGAAAAATATGAATTCTCATTGAAAAATTTAATTCTTATTATTTTAAAAAAATAATAAAAAAATAGATGAATTTTCAAACAATAATTAAATTTTCAACAAAATAGTCGAATTTTTAAAAAAAATTGTTGAATTTTCAACCTGCAATGCTGCATTTTTAACCAAATGATAAAATTTTTAAAGTAGAATTAATTTCCACCAAATACCGTGGCATTTCCTAACAAATAATTCATTTTTTTAGAAGAAAATTTAATTCTCGAACAAAAAGATGATTTTCTAATAAAATACTTGAATTTTCTACAAAATAATTCAATATTCAACAGATCAGTTAATATTTCAACGAAAAAAATGAAATTCCTACCAAATGAGATGAATTTTAAAACCTAATGAGGAATTTTCCACTAAGAAATTAAATTTTCCACCAAAAAATACCAATTTTCAACCAAATAGTTAAATTTTCCGAAAAAAAGAATCAATTTTCTGTTTAAAAAATAATTTTTAACGACAAAAAAAACAATTTTCAACCAAAGAAATTAATTTTTAACTAAAATGACGAATCTTCAAACAAAAAATGAAATTGTTACATCGAAGTTTTAATTTCAACTAATCAGTGGAATTTTAAACCAAAATAGATCAACTTTACATCAAATAGCTTAATTTTCATCCAAGAAGTTTAATTTTTGACAAACAAAATAATTAAGTTTTCAACAAAAAAATCATTAAAAAATTATGATTTTTCAAACAAAATAGATAAATCCTTATCCAAATCAGCTTTATTTCCAACTAAGCAGTTAGATTTTTAACAAAAAAAAAATATATCATTTCTACCAAAACAGATAAAATTTCAACCAAATAGATGAATTTTCATCCAAGAGGTTTAATTTTCTGACAAAGAGACGAATTTTTGACAAACAAAGTAATTAAAGTATCAAAAACAAATAAATAAATTTTAATTAAAAAATTATGAATTTTCAACAAAATATTTCCATCTTCAACCAAAAGAAATTAATTTTTAACAAAATACTTGTATTTTGGACCAAACAAAGGTTGCAATTTCTACCAAAAAATCCGGATTTCTAACCAAATATAAACTTTCAAGCAAGCAAGACGAATTTTCAACAAAATAGTTGATTTTTTATCCAATAAGATTTATTTTCTACAACCAAAAGAGATGAATTTCGAACCGAAAATTTAACAAAAATCTTTAAAAGATATCCGAAAGATATAAAAAATGTCACAAGGCTTTCAATAATATTTCATAAAAATTTCAACGATTTTACAGATATCAAAAGATTTCAAACATTTTGAGAAGGATCGATACCAGATTTGAAATCAGTTTAATTTCATTAATTGTAATTTACAAACGAAATAAATTTATATATTCATTACCTCTAATTCATGAGACAGATACTCAGGATCCGTTTGCAATGAAATCGTCTCCCCTCGAAGTTTGTATCTCCCATAGAAGTGACTTCCGGGGTGACCATTATAATTTGGCTGCCAGATCAGTTTCACTGTCGCATAACCCGTTTCTTGTGCAACTGCTCGCCACGTAAACATTGGCACGTCTGGTTTCTGGGAACCTCGTGTTACTTGCTCTATAAAATAGCTACACAAAACAAACAAAAATAACAATTGTTAATTTATGAATTAAAGAGTTTAATTAATCAGAGTGTCTGCTTAAATCCTAGACAAAAATTTCAGTTTTTCCTAGGTATAATTTTGTATAAACCGCTTATTCGAATTCCTAAATTTTCAAATAAAAATATTGCATTTTCTAACAAAAACGACGATTTTTCCACAAAATACACAAATTCATAAATAAATAGTTGAACTGCCAACTAACAAAAGTGATGAATTTTCAACTGAAAAAGATGAATTTTAAACCAAGAAAATCAATTTGCAAACAAAAAGCATACATTTTTAACAGAATGGTTGAACTTTTAAACAAAAAAGAAAAGTTTGCAACCCTATAGCTGGATTTTGAACTACAAAATACCAATTTTCAACCAAAAAAATTAATTTTCCTCAAGAAAAAAATAACACATTTAAAAAAGTGATGAATATTGAATTGAAAAAACAGCACATTTTTAAACAAATATTTGAATTTTAAACTAAAAAAAGATCAATTTTTAACCTAGAATGTAATAGTAGTTACAATTTGTGTTAAAAAAATTAATTTTCAAACAAACTGATGAATTTTCAACTTCAAGGATGTATCTTCAACTGTAATCGTTCAATTTAAAACAAAAAAGATGATTGAACGAATTTAATTACTTATGGTGTCTACTTAAATCCTAAAAAAAAATCAGGTTTTTCCTAGGTATCATTTTTTATAAACCGTTTCTTCTAATTCGTAACTTTTCAAATAAACATATTGCCTTTTCTAACAAAAACGATGATTTTTCCACAAAATACACGAATTCATAACTAAATAGTTGAACTTTCAGCTATGAGAGATGAATTTTCCACCAAATGTTTAAGTTTTTAACTAAAAAAGGAAAGTTTTAAATCAAAAATGGAATAAATGAATTTTCAGTTAAAAAAAAAACAATTTTCCACACAAAAAAAATTATCAACAAAGGCGATGAATTTTCAACACTGAAATAGATGAATTTTAAACAAAAAAGATGAATTTTCAACTAAAGTGATAAATATTTACCAGAAATACTTGAATTTTCAACCAAGAAAATCAATTTTCTTAACAAAAAACATACATTTTTAATAGAATGGTTGAACTTTTAAATAAAAAAGAAAAAATTGCAACCCTATAGTTGGATTTTGAACTAAAAAAATACCAATTTTCGACCAAAAAGATTAATTTTCCTCAAGAATATTGAATTGAAAAAAACAAAGTTTTAAACAAATACTTGAATTTTGAACTAAAAAATGATAAATTTTCAACCTACAATGTGATAGTAGTTACAATTTCTGTAAAAAAATTAATTTTCAAAAATACTGATGAATTTTTAACTTCAAGAATGTATCTTCAACTGGAATCGTTGAATTTAAAACAAAAAAGATGATTGAAAGAATTGAATTACTCAGGGTGTCTACTTCAATCCTAGAAAAAAATTTCAGCTTTTTTCAAGGTTAATTTTTTATAAGCCCCTTCTTCAAATTCCTAATTTTTCGAATAAAAATATTGCCTTTTCTAAAAAAAAAACGACGATTTTTCCACAAAATACATGGATTCATAACTAAATAGTTAACTTCCAACTATGAGAGATGAAATAAAAAAGGAAACTTTTAAATCAAAAATTGAAAAAGTGAATTTTCAGTTAAAAAAAAATTCCACACAAAAAATTTTTTTTAACAAAAGTGATAAATATTCAACTGAAATAGATGAATTTTAAACAAAAAAGAAAAGTGTGCAACTCTATAGTTGAATTTTGAACTGAAGAAGACCAATTTTCATCCAAAAAGATGAATTTTCCTCAAGAAAAAAACAACACATTTTCAAAAAGTGATGAATTTTAATTTTAAAAAAACAACAAATTTCTAAATAAATATTTGAATTTTAAACTAAAAAAGATCAATTTTCAACCTAGAATGTGATAGTAGTTACAATTTCAGTTTAAAAAAATTAATTTTGTGTTAAAAAAAATTAATGTTTAATTAAAATTAAGAATATTCAACTGATAGACTTGACTTTACAACCAAAAAGATGAATTAAAAAAAATTGATGAATCTTTTAAACAAGATTAATGTTCATGCAAAAAGATTAATTTTCTACCGAAAAAAGACGATTTATCGACAGAATACATGAATTTTCAAGAAAATAATTAAATTCAATTGAAAAAAAAAGAACAAATATTTAAATTTTAAACTAAAAAAGATCAATTTTCAACCTAAAATGTAACGATAGTTAAATTTTCAACTAAAAAAATAATTTGCAATCATAAAGTTAAATTTTTAATTGAAAAAAAAACAATCTTCAACTTTTGAAACAAGAAAGATCAGCTGTCAATCATATACGAAATAGGTCAATTTTCAGTTGAAAAAAATTGATTTTCCTACAAAAAAAATATTTTTTAAATAAAATAGATACCTTATCAACTATATAGTTGAATTTTGAACAGAAAAAGATGAACTTTAAACAGAAAATGAAATAATTAAATTTTATTGGGAAAAATAATTTTTGAAATAAACTGATGAATCGCCAAATAAAATGATGAATCATTAATTGGAATACTTTAATTTTAAACCAAAAAGACTAAGTTTCAACGAAGAAGATTAATTTGAAATAAAAAAACAACCAATTTTCAATAAAAAAAAGATTGAATAGTCACATTTTAAGTTTAAAAAAAAAGAATAATAATTTTGAATCAATCAAAACAGCTAAGTTTTAACTGATAAAATAACATTTTTATTGAAAAAAAATCATTTTCAGATAAAGAAAAAACGAATTTTCAACTAAATAGATCCTTTTCTAACCAGTTAATTAGATTTTATATTCCAAAAAAGATTTCAATTTTTAATAAAAAACAGTTGAATTAAATCAAGAAAGAGGGCTTTTGAATATGCGTTGAATTCTCCAATAATAAATATTTTTTAGTGAAGAGAGAGAAAATTTTTTTTAAAAATTGTTGAATTTTTCAACAAAAACATGAATTATCAACCAATAATAATTTTTTACAAAAAAAAGTGATTTTTGAACAAACTTCTAACTAAAAATAATCATTTTTCAATTTAAAAGAAGTTTAATTTTCAGTTACGAAAATTAATTTTCTAACAAACTGATGAATTTTCAACTTCAAAGACGTATTCTCAACTGGAATCGTTGAATTTTAAACAAAAAAGATTAATTTTAAACAAAAAAGACTAATTTTAAACAAAAAGATTCATTTTTAACTGAAGAGTTTAAATTTTAACATAATAGTTCTATGTTAAAAAAAAAAACAAATGTTTATTTAAAATGATGAATATTTAACTGAGAGACTTGACTTTTCAAACAAAAAGATGAATTTTCACACAAAAAGATGATTTATCGATAGAATACACGAATTTTCAACAAAACAGTTAAATTTTCAACTAAAAAAAAAAGGATTTGCAATCATAAAGTTAAATGTTTAACTTAAAAAGACCAATTTTCAACCAAATCTTTGAGTTTGGAACTTAGAAAGATTAGTTGTCAATCATATACGAAATAGGTAAATTTTCAGTTGGAAAAATTGATTTTCCTAAAAAAAAATCAAATAAAATAGATATCTTATCATCTATATAGTTGAATTTTGAACAGAAAATTATGAACTTTCAACATAAAATGAAATAATTAAATTTTAATGGGAAAAATAAATTTTCAAATAAATTAATGACTTTTAAACTAAAAATGATCAATCTTTGACTGGAATAGTAAAAAAACGAATTAGAAAAATAACTAAATAAAAAAAATAGTCAGAGTGATGAATCGTCAAATAAAATAATGAATCATTAATTGGAATACTTTAATTTTAATACAAAAAGACTAAGTTTCAACGAAGAAGATTAATTTCAACTAAAAAAACAATGAATTTTCAATAAAAAAAAGATTGAATAGCGACATTTTATGTTTAAAAAAAAATTATAATTCTCAACAAATCCAAACAGCTAAGTTGTAACTGAGAAAATAAAATTGTTAGTGAAAAAAATCATTTTCAGATAAAGAAAGAACGAATTTTCAACTAAATAGATCCTTCTAACAAAAAGATAAATTTTCAACGAAAAATATTATTTTCTACTAAAAAAATACGAATTTTCAATAAAAAAAAGAGATTTAACAGGTCAATTTTTAGCTAAAAATATTAATGTTCAATCAAAGAGATGAATTTTTAACAAAAAAGATGGAATAACTGGAAGTTACATTTTAAGTTTAAAAAACAACAACATATATTAATTTTCAACAATAAAAATAGTCAAAATTTTAACTCAAAAATTAAATTCTCAGTAAAAAGACAATCATTTGCAGATAAAGAGAAAACGAATTTTCAACTAAATAGATCCTTTTTCAACCAGTGAGATGAATTTTCAACTAAAATTATGAATCTTAAACGATAAAAATACATTAACTTTCAACCAAGTAATTAAATTTTCATTCCAAAAAAGATCATTCTTATGGAAAAATATAATAAGTGGTACTTCAGCCAAAAAAGATTTCAATTTTTAATAAAAATGGTGGAAAACTCCCCAAAAAACGGTTGATTTTCAGCAAAAACACGCATTTTGAACCAAGAATAATTTTTCACAAAAAAAAGGTGTTTTTTCAACACACTTCAAACTAGAAACGATCATTTTTCAATAAATAATAGAACAGTTAAATTTTCAGTTAAGAAAATTAATTTTTAAAAAATTCAACAAAAATTAAGCACTGCCTGGAAAAATTGCGACTTTAAAAATAAATTCCCTGATATTTCCAGGTTTTTTTCAGATCATCCTGTTACTTAATTATAAGTAGTAAACATTGAAATTTATTGAGTGACTTTGCATATAATTTAGCTAAATGGGACGGAATACTTTCCGGGTGGTTGTTGCAAAAAATAAAATTCTCAACACTTTCAAATACCCAAATTACAAAATTCGCTAATAATAAAACTGTCGCGAAATAAAATTTCCGTTTTGGAAAATTCTCGAATTTTAAAATTCATGAATAATTTAATTGCCGAAAAATAAAAATACCAAATTGGAGTATTCTCGAATAATAAAACTATAAAACTTCCGCATTAGAAAATTTGAAATAATAAAATACGCGGAAAATAAAATTTCTGAAAAATAAAAATACTTACTTGGAACATTTCCGATGATTAAAATTCGCGACTAATAAAATTGCCGAAACATAAAAATAGCAATTTGAAAATTGCCGAATAATAAAATTCTCGAATAATAAAATTCCCGAAAAATAAAAATACGCACGTGGAAAGATTCCGAATATTAAAATTAGCTAAAATAAAATTGCCAAAAAATAGAAATAAAAATGTCGAAAATTCCGGAATAATAAAATTAGGACGACTGTAAAATAAAAAAAAAAAAATTCCCGACAATGTCAAATTTCCGAATTATAAAATTCTCGAATAATATAATTGTCGAAAAATAAAATTAGTGAATTGGAAAATTCCTGAATATTAAATTCGCGAATAATACAATTGACAGAGAATAAAAATACCAAATTGGAATATTCCCTCATAATAAAATTCTGGAATTATAAAATTCCGAATAATAAAATTGGGACCACTAAAAAATCCCGAAAAATAAAATTCCCGACACTGTAAAATTCTAGCATCAGAAAATTCCCGAATAATAAAATTCGAAGATAATAGAACTACCAAAAAATAAAAATACCAAATTGGAATATTCCCGCATTATAAAATTACAGAATAATAAAATTCGCGGATAATAAAATTGCAGAAAAATAAAAATATCGACCTGAAAATCCCCGAATAATAAAATTCTCGAATAATAAAATTCCGGCATAATAAAATTCCCGAATAATAAAATTGGGAAGTATGTAAAATACAGAAAAATAAAATTCCCAAAACTATCAAATACCCAAATTATAATATTCCCGAATAATAAAATTGTCACAAAATAAAATTTCCGTATTGGAACATTCCCGAATATTAAAATTCGCGAATAATAAAATTGCCGAAACATAAAAATACCCACTTGGAAAATTCCCGAATATTAAGATTCTCTAATAATAAAATTGCCGGAAAATAAAAATACCAATTTGGAAAATTCCCAAATATTAAAATTCACGAATAACAAAATTGTCGAAAAATAAAAATATTGAAAAATCCCAAATAGTGCAATTCTCGAATAATAAAATTTCCGAGAAATAAAATTCATGGCAGTTTATAATATTGCGGAATTGGAAAATTCCCGAATAATAAAATTCTTGAATCATAAAATTCGCGACTGCTTATAATATTACCGAATTGGAAAATTCAAGAATAATAGAATTCTCAAATAATAAAATTCCTCAGTTAGAAAATTCCGGAATAATAAAATTCGGTCAACTGTAAAATCCCAAAAAATAAAATTCCCGACAATGTCAAATTCCCGAATTATAAAATGAGCGAATAATATATTTGTCAAAAAATAAAAAAAGCGAATTGGAAAATTCCCGAATATTAAAATTCATGACTAATAAAATTAACATAAATAAAAACACTAAATTGGAGCATTCCCGAATAATTATATTCGCGAATAATAAAATTCCCGAATAATAAAATTGGGACTACTAAAAAATCCCGAAAAATAAAATTCCCGACTCTGTAAAATTTCCGAATAATGAAACTCGTAGATAATAAAATTGCCTAAAAATAAAAATAACGACTTGGAAAATTCCCGAAGAATAAAATTTCCGAAAAAATATACCAAATTGGAAAATCCAAAAATAATACAATTCTCGAATAATAAAATTCACGGATAATAAAATTCATGACAGTTGCAAAATTCCCGAATCGGAAAATTCCCGAATAATAAAATTCGTATGAGAAAATTTATGAATTATAAAATTCACGAATTTTAATATTCGGGAATTTTCAACTTCGGTATTTTTATTTTTCGGCAATTTTATTATTCGAAAATTTTTTTATTCTGGAAGTTTACAATGTGGCGTATTTTAATTTTCGGGATTTTTCAGTAGTCCCATTTAAACAAAATTATTTTTCAATTCAAAATTAAAATTTACAATTTTAACCAAATTCAGGTTATTTTAGTCTTTCCGTAGAAAATTGGTATTTAAAAAACTTCAAAGATTTAATTGTCTATATATTTTCGAAAAATATTAATTTTGAAGAGAAGATATCAATTTTAAATAATTACCAAAAATATTTTATAAATATTAGTTTAATATTTTTTAAATTGAAAGTTGAAGTGTGTTACAAAAGGAATTATTGCAAGTAATTATTTTGTTACAATATTTAATTAGTTTATAAGTGGAGCCCATACATTTTATTTTATTCAAAGTTATTATTTTGATTGTTCCATGATAGTAAATCTGTTTGAGAATTTCAATTTCAATTTATTTGATGAATTCACAAATACCTTTTTATGTAGGGTACTTTTCGTGAAGTTATTAGCTTTTCTAAGTGCACTTGGCCTACTCGGCGAAAGAAACAATTTCACTGCTTCCACTCTACTACTATGCAGTCATTGATCGTAAAAAAAGTTTGTAGCACAAGCTGAGTATGAAAGCGTATCGAGATAGGATGTGTCATGTGCAGTCTGCTGGGATAATTGACTAAAATTTTAAAAATTTTAACTCGTGTTCGTTATAATGTGCATTTAAAAAAATTCAATTTCAATTGAAATCTTCCAAATTAAGAACAAATTTCCTTTAATTTAGGAGAAACCATTTCGTGGGGGATACCGATACGAGCTGAATAATGCAAAAAGTGTCTGGGCTTTAAAGGGAAATTTCTGTAACATTTTGTTATGAGAAGCAATATTTTAGAAGAGTTTTATAACCAGATATTTTACCACTTACTTGGGGAGCGTTCGCATGCCACGTAACATTAAAAAATTTTAATTTATGAATTTTCTGCTCCATCGACTTTGTATGTTAAAATTTGTGAATAAATAACATTAGCTTATCATAAAATTGATTTTTAAATGTTTCGGAACATTATTGATAGAAGTAAAAATTAAAATTGTAAAATATCTGCTTAATAATGGAAAATAATTGTCTTCTTAACATTTCGCTACAACACTGTGATTGGAAACTTTCTTACATTTTCAGAGAGATAAGTAAAATTGAATTATATACCAAAACTTATTTTTAAGAATTCGAAAAATATTAGAAGCTTTTTAATTACTCCAACATATTTGATTAGATTAAATTTTTCCAAAGATTTGTGGAAACATTTTTTATTATTTCGGTTTTATTTTATGAGCATAATTTTTAAGGTTTTAAATTTGGTGGAAAAAGAATATGGAAGACTTTAAGACAATTTTTTTTAATTTTTCAGGATTCAAATTTTTTTTAGCTAAACTGAATTTTGTAGGGTGTCGTTTAAATGGGAAAACTGTTCTTAAGATTTACGGAAAAGTGTAAATAATTATTTTGTAATGAATTGTAAGGGAAATTTAAATAAAAATTGTTTTTAAATTGCTTCTTAAAAGTTTTATCAATAGCTTAGAAGATTTTAAAGCAAAATTTTGTAATTTTTCCCTACTATATAATTTTAGAATAAAATTGAGTAAGTTGAGTAGATATTCGAAAGTTTTTAAAAGATTAAAAAGTAATGAAAACTTTTAGATATGCTTAAATAATTTTGCAAGGTTTCACGAAAATTAAAAAAAGAATTAGGATCCTAGTAGAAAGTAAAATAATTCTTTATTTAAAAAAATAATTGACAGAGATTATTTAAAAAGATTTTTTAAAAATTCAAAATATTACAAAGATTTTCAGGAAAGAATCTGAAAGATTTTAGGGCAAAAAATTGAGTGAATTCCAAATATATTTAGAAGAATTAAAGAGATTCAAGAAGAATTTTAAGCTTCACAAAATTTATATATATAGATTATTTCAAATTACAAAAATAAATATTAAAAGCTTGAAAAAAATTTCAAAAGGTTTCAAAAGAACAACAAAAATTGAGTTTTCAAAATTTCGAGGAAAATGACCTGAACATCTTTTAAAAATCTCCGAATTTTCCTTATATTTTGTCAAATCCCACATTAACCTTGTATTTTAAACGTGTTAAACACAAGCTTTAATATTTACTTAAAATATAATTTTTTAGTCTGTACATTACCCAAATGCATTTTGGATTAAGAATTCAGCTCTTTCGGTTAAAATTGTATTATTTGATTCAATTTTTATTGAATATTCAAAAATGTTATTAGTAAATCATACTTTTTGAATAAAAATCAAAGTTTTTGTTAAAGGTTACACTTTTTGTTGTTAATTAACAAAGTTTAAATGAAAAATCGACTGTTTTGTATAAAATTCGTATTTTTGTTTTCAACATTTCAGAAATTATGGGAAAATTTCTTATTATTATTTCGTTAGTTGTAATACTTTGTTAAGTATGTATTCATGTTTTCAGTAAAGAGTTATAATTTTAATTAAAAATTCATTGCGTCCGTCGAAAATTAAACCAATTTGTTGAAAAGTCTTTTTTTTTAAATTAATTTTTTTGTACTGTGAATTCGACTATTTCTTTATATGGTGGAAATTCAATTACCTTTTTGGGTTGAAAGTTCAACGATTCGGTTTAAAATTATTTTGTTGTTGAAAAATATCCTTTAATTGAAAATTAACTTTTTTGTTAAATGCTAACTTTATCGTGGAAAATAAACCTTCTTGTTGTATTTTTTATTTATTTTCTAATTATAATTTTAATTTTTTAATTTTATCTTTGTTCTATTTTGTTATATTGAATTTTTTGTGTTGAAAATTAAATTTTTTCATACGAATTAATTTTTTGATAGCTAAGTAATTTTGTTCTTGCAAATTCATATTTTTTATTTAAAAATTCAACTATTTTGTAAAAAAGTCGTAATTTCTTTTCAAAAACTCAAGCATTTCGTAGAAAATTCAAGTATATGGTCGAATTTCGAACTCATTTTCGAAAAATTAATTTTGTAAATAAAGTCGAATTAATTTATTTGCCTAAATATTGATCTATTTTTATTATTTAAATTTTGAAACAAATGTTTAAATTTTCAGTGAAAAGAAGTTTTTCTCCCAAAAAGTTTTTTTTCCAGAAAACACATGAATTTTCAAACCGAACTATATTTTTGTGGGAAATTTAGCTATCTTTTTCCGTTTAAAATTCAACGATTCGACTGAATACTATCTTTTGGTCGCAAATTAATGTTTTGGTTGAAAATGAACTTTTTTGTTGGAAATTAACTTTGTTTTTGAAGATAAACTTTTCTGTTTGAAATTCAAATTTCATGTTAACATTTTTTTTGTTTCCTTAAAAACTTACTTTTTCATTGAAAATTAACTTTTTTGTTACACATGCAAGTCTCCACGATTAACTCTACAAATTTTCATAAATGAATTTTTTCGAACTGTACACATTCACTGTGCACATTAAAGTCTCCACGCAAAAACCCTGCACATTTACCTCCACACACTAAACTCGAAAATTGGAAAGCTCGAACATTAAAGTCTACACAGATTAACTCTTCACTTTAAACTCTGCACA
>JAWWLR010000127.1:34341875-34353613 GCA_035041075.1 Acraspis erinacei
ATATATATATATATATATATATATATATATATATATATATATGACTTAAAAACAATTCAAGTTTTAGATTTACAGAAATTCAGAGAAATTCAAGGGAAATGAGAGGAATTCTCTGAAACTCATAAAAATTCAAAGTAAATAAAAAAAAACTTCTGTAGTGAATTGAAAACAATTCAAAAATATTTTAAAAAATCATTCAATTAAAAATAACAAGATTAATTAAAGAAAAATTGAAGAAAAACTGAAGAAAAAAATCCATTGCATTGAGTAGAATTGACTGAAATAAAAAAGTTCCAAAGAATTTAAGATAAATTAATAAGAATTCAGGGTAAATAAATTCATTGAAATCCATTAAAATATTATAAATTCTCCAAAAATTCTATGAAATCTGATGATATTTCTTGAAATCCTGAAATCTTTTCAAATAGCTTAAAACTTGATAGCACCTGTAAAATCGTTCCATATCTTTCAAAATTATAGGAAACTCTTTACAATCACATAAAAAATTTGTTTAAATCCCTTAAAATTATTCAAAACCATGGAAATGTCTTGCCATTTTTTTAATCTTTTGCAAAATGCCTTGGAATATTTCAGACTCTAAAAAATTTTTAATCTGAAGAAATTCCTTCAAATTATTGAAATCAATTAACCAAAGATGTTTAAAATCCTTTAAAATCTTTTTAAATCCTTTGAAATGTCTAGAGCTCTCATAAATTCCTTTGATTTTTTTTAAATAATTGAAAAAATTGAAAAAATCTTTTGGAATTATTTTAAATTTTTTAAATCTATTAAAAATTCATAGGAATATTTTTAAATATCCTAAGATCTTTTAAAAAATGTTTAAATCCTTGGAAATATACATCTACCAGGAAATATTTGAAAATTTTTGAAATCCAGTCAAATCACATTAAATTATTAAAAACAATGGAAAATTGTTTTTATTCTTTTTAGAACACCCTAAAATATTAATAACCCTCTATAATATTTTGAAATGTTTTGAAACCCCTTGAAACTTTTAAAAGTTCTTGAAAATTTCTTGGAATAAAAAAAAATCTTTATCTTTTTGAATCGCTTCAAATTATTGAAATCTGTTAAAAATTCTTTGGAATTTTTAAAAATACCCTCAAATATTTTTTAATCACTTCAAATTATGGAAATCTATAAAAAAAATTCCTTGGAATCCTTTAAAATACCCTCAAATATTTCAAATCCCTTGAAATCCTTAGAAATATCATTGTGTCTAGAAATATGTTTAAAAAAATTGAAATTCTATTAAATCCCAATAAATTACTGAAATAAATTGAAAATTTCTTCGCAATTTTTAAAATACTATACTATTTAAAATCCTTTAAAACTTTTTAAAGCTCTGGGAATAATTAAATTATTTCAAACCCTTTGAAATCTTTCAGATTCTATTAAATCTTTAAAAATACCCTAAAATATTTCAAATCCTATGAAATCTTTTAAAATCTTTTCATATACTTTCAAACTTTTGAAAGTTCTTGCAAATTCCTCGAAATTTAAAAGATATATATCCTCAAATCACATCAAATTATTGAAATCTATTGAAAATTCCTTGGAATCTTTTTAAATACCCTAAAATATTTCAAATCCTTTGAAATCCTTGAAACTTTTTTTTCCGGTTAGCAAACTATTTCGACGGTCAATGAAATTAAAAAATTCGAACCCTAAAGCTAAAAATTTGTCCATTTGAAAAACTGAGCAGCAAATTAAGGCACTCAAAGTGCAATATTTGAACGTTGTTTAAATCCTTCGAAATCTTTTGCAATCCCTGGATACTTTTTTAAAGATCTCAAAAAATTCCTTCAGATTATTGAAATCCTTTTTTAAAAAAAATCGATTTTTTAAGATACATTAAATTATTCCAAATCCTTGGAAATCCTTCGAATTCTATTAAATCTTTTTAAATATCCTAAAATATTATAAATACTTCAAAACTTTTTAAAGCTCTTTAAAATTCTGCGAAATTAAAAAAATACCCTAAAATCTTTAAAATGTCTTTAGAGTCCTCTAAAATACTCTAAAATATTTCAAATCCTATCAAATCCTTTGAGATCTCTTGGAACTTTTTAAAGCTCTTGAAAATTCCTTGGAATTAAACAAATATATGTATCCTCCAATCAATTAAATCTTTTTAAATCACTTAAAATTATTGAAATCATTGAAATCTATTGAGAATTTCTTGGAATCTTTTTAAATATCCCAAAATATTGCAAATCCTTAGAAATCCTTGAAAATATAGATGTATCTGCAATATTAAGAAATTTTTAATCCATTGAAATTCCTTCACATAAGTGCAATCTTTAAAAAATTCTTTGAATTTTAAAAACACTAAAACATTTCAAAACCTTTAAAATATTTTGAAATCCCTTGAAAATTCCTTGGATTAAAAAAAAATCTTGATCCTTTTGAATCGCTTCAAATGATTGAAACTTGTTAAAAACTTCTTTGAATCTCTTAAAATATTTCAAATCCTTTGAAACTTTATAAAGGTCTTGAAAATTCCTGGAACTTTTAAAAAAAAACCTCAAAGCTTTAAAATCTTTTTCAATAACTTGGAATCTTTTAAAAAAGCCTAAAATATTTTAAATCCTTTGAAATATTTTGTAATCCTTTGAAACTTTTTAAAGCTCTTGGAATTTTCTTGGAATTTTAAAAAATACCCGCAAATCTTTAAAATGCTTTTAAATCCTTCAAATTATTGAAGTCATTAAAAATATTCTTGGAATCGTTTAAAATACACTAAAATATTACAAATCTTTTGAAATTTTGTTGAAACCCCTAAAAACTTTCTTTACCTCTTCAATACTTCTACAGTATTTCAAATAACTTCAAATCTTTTAAAATCTTTCAAATCCCTTCAAATTATTGAAATCTTTTCAAAATTTCTTCGCATATTTTTAAATACATTATTTTATTTCAAACCCTTTGGAACCTTTCAAATTCTCTTAAATATTTAAAAATACCCTAAAATATTTAAAATCCTATGAAATCCTTTGAAATATTTTCAAATCCTTTCAAACTTTTGAAAGTTCTTGCAAATTCTTTGAAATTAAAAAAAAATATATCCTCAAATCACTTCAAATTATTGAAATCTATTAAAAATTCCTTGGAATATTTTGAAATACCTTAAAATATTCCAACTCCTTTGCAATCTTTTGAAATCTCTTGATATTATTTAAAGATCTCAAAAAATTCCTTCAGATTATTGAAATATTTTTTCTTTAAAATCGAATCTTTTAAAATACATTAAATTATTTCAAATCCTTTTAAATCTTTCGAATTCTATTAAATCTTTTAAAATGTACTAAAATATTATAAATCCTTCGAAACTTTTTAAAGCTCTTTAAAATTCTGCGGAATGAAAAATAATATCCTAAAATCTTTAAAATGCTTTGAAATTTCTTCACATTATTGAAATCTATTAAAAAAGTCTTAAAAATTCCTTGGAATTAACAAAATATATGTATCCTCCAATCATTTAAATCTTTTTAAATCACTTGAAATTATTGAAATGTACTGAAACTTCCTTGGAATATTTTTAAATGCCCTAAAATATTGCAAATACTTAGAAATCCTTAAAAATATAGATGCAATATTTAAAAAATTGCAACCCTTTGAAATTCCTTCACAAAACTGAAATCTTTAAAAAATTTCTTTGAATTTAAAATACACTAAAATATACCAAATCCTTTATTGAAATCTTCTTAAAAAAATCGTTTCTTTTAATACGTATTACAGTATTTCAAATCCTGTGAAATACCTAAAATATTATATATCCTTTAAAACTTGTTTAAATCTCTTAAAAATGGTATAGAATTAAATAAAATACTTCTAAATCTTTAAAATGCTTTAAAATCCCTTTACATTATTTACATCTATTTAAAAACTTCTTCATACCTTAAAATACTTCAAATCCTTTTTGGAGCTTTTTAATGCGTTAAAAAAATCTTTGGAATTTCAAAAAAAATAATCTAAAAACTTTAAAATCCCTTAAGATGATTGAAATATATTAAAAATGTCTTTGAATCTTTAAAAATACCCTACAATATAGACTTGAATTCAATAGTGGTTAAATCATGGGTTAATTTATTTAAAGAAAAGTGACTAAAATGTGATTTTAGCACCAAAAAAACACGAATTTTTCAAGTTTTTTGTTTGTTTCAAAATCCTTACCGTCCATTGTAGACCAAAATTCTGACGTAATTTTTGCTGTAGGGGACAAATTTGGTGACGAGAGTACGAGTCGTATTTGCGCCTCTGACGTTAATTTCCCGCATTCCTTCCTCACCGTCCCTATCAGTCCAGGTTTGAATTTTGTATCCAACCAATTCGCCTCTTACGGATTCGAGAGGAACCGGACTCCAGGAAACGATTGCATTTGTACTCGAATTCACCTGGATTAATGTGAAATTTCCAGGCGCTTGCAAAGGAACTGGAAAATAAAAATTAAATCAGTTAGAAATTGGATCCAAATTTCAAGGTGGCCTTTTCAATTGAAGAAAAAAATTCCCGGTTTTTTCCGGGTTTTTCCGGCAAATTAAAGCACTCAAAGTGGATCTCTTGAATTTTAATATTTTAACATTGAAGTTTAAAAGTTTTTGAACTCAAATATGTTTTATTCAAATGCTCAATAATTTAATTCTAAATTCTAAATTCAAGAATAAAAGAATTTACATAGTTTCAAAATTATATTGGTTTAAGCAATTTTAAACTATAAACATTAAAAATTGAACGATTACAATTTTTTAAACTGAACACTTCTTAAATTATCAGTTCAACTATTTTTATTCCCAATAGTTCAAAAATTCTTAAAAATCTTCAAAATTGTTTAAGATTTTTACAAATTTTAAATTATTTTTGAAATTTTTTCAGAACTTCTAAATATCTTTCAAAATTATTCAAAGTTTTCCTTAATATTTTGATAAAAATTGCAAATTTAAAAAAAATCCTTAAAATCTTCCAGATTCATTTTCGAAAATTCTGGAAATATTTTTAAAACCTTTTAAATAATCTTTTAAAATGATTTTTCAAAGTAAAAAATCATTTTCAATTTTCCTAGGAATCTTCAGAAAATCATTTTATTCTTTGAAAGCATTTCACAATTCTTTTTAAAAAAATTGAAAGTGGAACTCTTGAATTTAAAAATTGAAGTTCAAAAGTTCAAAAAAATTAAAAACTACAATTTTTTTAACACTTCTTAAATTAGAAGTTCATTTATATTTATTCACAATAGTTAAGAAATTCATAAAAATCTTGTAAATCTTATTCAAAAATCTTGAAAAATCTACAAGTTGTTTTAAATTTTTGCAAATTTTTAATTATTTTTGAAATTTTTTCAGAACGTCTAAATATCTTTCAAAACAATTACAAGTTTTCCTAAAAATATTATAAAACCTGCAAATTTTAAAAAATTTTCCTGCAAACTAGCATATTTATTTTCGAGAATTTTGGAAATATTTTTAAATCTTTTTAAATATTATTTCAAAATAAAAAGTCCTTTTCAATTTTCCTAGGAATCTTGAGAAAATGTTTTTTATTCTTTTATTCTTTTCGAAATCTGTAAAAATCTATATTTTTGCACCGAAATTTCTAGATATCTCTTATTCAAAAATCTTGACTTACAATCATTTACTTTTGAGTATTTGGTTTGAAATTACAAATCTTAAATAAACAAATATTGCTAAATATTAAATAATTATTCTTCTTCTTCTTGATTAAAAAATTGTTAATTTAATTTTTTTTAAATTACATTTTTTTAACGACTAAAGCTTTCAAATTGAAAAAGTTTAATTTGTAACTTTAAAATCTGGAACTTCGCAAAATTTAAACGGATTTAGGATCATCTTGTCAAATGGAATTATTCCTCACTTTTTATTACTCAAAGTACTGTTTTATTTTTAAAATAATTAATTTGTTTTATATTTCCAGTTGATCAAATAAAAAGGTTTTTTATGAAAAACTTTCAATTTCGGAAACTTTTAATTATTTAAGTCTATAAGACTGCATTTTTAAATTCCTGGATCGCAAAAATTTTTCATTATCATTAAAATAAATTTTTTATTAAATCAAGGTTGTTTTAGATTTTTTCAGATCATACATTTTTTGTTAAATTTTGTCAGAAATTTCGGAATTTCACATTAATTTTGAATCTTGAATTTTTTAGTTTTGAATATTTGTATTCTAATTACTAATTTTAAATTAACAGTAAAATATTTCTAAATATTAAGGCACTGACCTTTTTCTTAATTACAAACTTTGAAATTTTAGACTGAAAAATATCTGAAATTTAATAAATTTGAATATAATAATAAATTAATTCATTAAAATAAATTAATCAATAATTATGAACATATTATTTTGAATTTATTTTAAAATTGAAAATATTGTATAAAGTTTAAATTGGGCCTTCATATTTGTTTAACTACTAAGAGTTTCTAATTTAATCGGTTTATATTTTTACGTTAAAATCTGAAATTCTAAAATTGAGAACTGATACCGAATTGTAATGTAAAATCAATTATTATTCACTTTTTAAATCTAAAAATTCAATTTAATTAAAAAAATCATTACCATTTATATTCACAGTTTATCAACAAAAATTTATTGTGACCAAAACAGTCGATTTCAAACGCTTTTATTTTTCTAATTTTTGAAGTCTTTAAAACGGCATTTTTTAAATGAAAGATTTTCCAATTACTGACTGTGAACTGAATGATATAATAAGTGAATTATATAAAAATTCAAGGAATTATTTTTTTTAACTGTTAAAATCAAACTAGAATAGATTTTTTTCTGCAAAATTGTGAAATTTCCGGTCAAAAAACAGAAATGAAAGTAGTTTTATTTTAAAAATAGGTACCATCTTCGCCGGAATATCCAATTACTTCCGAAGGCTGTGTTCTGCATTCTCCCTTTTCATTAATAGCGCTAATTTTAATTCTGTAGCGTTGATATGTCTGCTGATGATCAACCTGAAGTCTATTGGTCCTCCAATCATTTATATCCTCGATTTTCCAATTTTCTCCCGGAATATCTCGTTTGTAATAAACCCTGTACATAAATCTGGGAGCATTGTGTTCTATTTGAGGCATTACTGTCCAGGTGATCACGAGATTTGTAGGTTCCGTTCCCTTTCCCAGTACATTGTCCGGATTTTTGTATGGAACATCTGGCTGCGTTGTGCAAATCTCGCTGCTATGTGCGGAAGCATGCGAGGGTCCTGGGGGGAAAAAATTACAAAGCAATATAAGCGATTGAGGAAAATTAAAATATTTTTTTTAACAAATAGGGCAAATAGCGCACTTTATTTGAAATGGAAAAATAATTCGCATTAATCTTGAGACATTAAAAATTCGATGAAAAACTTACCAAATTCAACTTTAGTTATGAATTTTTTGTTTAGGTTGAATTTTCAAGATTTTTAACATCCTTATGGTGAACTTCACTTTGGAAGTTTGAAATTTAGAAAGTTAGAGAAAATAATTTTAAATGAAAACATTAAAATTCTTCAGGAAAAAAGTAGCTTGTTTTAAAACCATAAAATTAAATATATATATTGTTTAAATTGTTACTTTAGAAAAGGAACAATTAAACATTTTTTTAATTGGACAACTTCTATTTGAAAGAATTTGGAGTTGAGAAAGACCGAAAGAAATAATTTTAGATGGAAAAAATTTAAAATTCTTAAGCTATCATAATTGAATAATTTGAAATTAAACAATTTTGAATTTAAAACTATCAAATTAAAAATTTTCGATTTCAAAAAGCGTTTGGTAAACAATTGCTTGAAAGACCTTAAATTGAAAATATTCAAAATTCAATATGTAATTTCAAATTAAAGATCAAATTTTTAGTCAAAACTAAAAAAAAGACTCAAAAGTAGAATTGAAATAGGATAGAAAGTGTTAAAAAATTAATAATTTTTAGGGTTGACGTTTTAATCGAGAAAAAATTCCTCGCAATTTCCCCGTTCGCAAAAGTTTTTCACCATTACTGAAGCTTATAAAACAGAGCTACAAAATAAAGCTTTTAACACGTTTTAATTAAAAAAATTTAAATTTAATTTGTTTAAATCGAACAATTAAACAAGTTTCTATTTCAAACCATAAAAATAAAATTTTATTAAACTGCAATAATACTAAACTATGCATTTTGCAAAAAAGGGGTTAATTTTCTACCAAAATAGTTTAATTTTCAAACTAAAAGATAAATTTTTAACAAACCAGTTGAATTTTCTCACAAGAAAGATTAAATTTTCACAAAATAATCAAATTTTCAACAAAATATTTTAATTTGAATGCAAATTGTCGAATCTTCATTAATCATCAATATTTGAACAATAATACACTAATTTTAAACAAAAGAGATAAATTTCTTTAAATAAAAAGAGGAATTTTGAACCAAACAGTTGTTGCATTTCTAGCGCAAAAAGCTTAAATTTATACTAAAACAGATGAATGTTTAAAACAAAAAAGACGAATTTTCACAAAAAATAGTTAAATTTTCAAACAAAAAAGTTGATTTTTGAACAAAATATCTAAATTTTTCAACAAAATAATTAAATTGAATAATTAAATTTTCAACAAAATAGGTGAATTTTTAAGCCGATACGAGACATTTTTTTGAAGACAGTTGAATTTTAAATTCGAAAATTTTATTTTCAACACAAAGATTAATTCTCAATGAAAAATATAATAGTTAATATTTCAACTACAAAAAAAAACTAATTTAATACAAAATAGATGGATTTTCAAGAAATAATTAAATTTTCAACAAAAACATGACTTTTCAAACAAATAGTTCAATTTTCAATTAAAAATGGAAAATTTAAATTTTTCGTTCACTTTCAATTCAAAAAAATAAATTTTTAATCCAAAAGGATGAATATGCAACAAACCAGTTGAATTCTCGACCAAAAAAACATGATTCATTAATAAAATCGTTAAATTTTCAACAAAATAATTAAATTTTTAACCAAATAAACAAATCCTTAATAAAATTGTAACTGTTGATATTTCATGCAAAAATCTGAAATGTCTTCCAAAAGAGATGGATTTTGAAACTAAAAACGAATTTTCAACTAAAGCATAAGTCGATTTTCAACTAAATTAGTTAAGACTGTTAACCACAAATGAATTTTCAACTAAAATTGTGAATCTTCAAACTGGAACAGTTAAATTTTCAGTTAATAAAAATGAATTAATTAATTTCTTTTTCATTTTCATAAAAAAATATGAAAATTCTAATAAAACAAATTAACCTTTAAACCAAAAAGGCGAATTTGCAACAAAAAGTTGAACTTTTAACATACAAAGATGAAATTTCTACAAAAAGAGATACATTTAAAAAAATAAAAAGTGCAATTTTCAACCAAGAAAAGTAATTTTCTAAAAGAAAAGACGAATTTTCAAGAAAATAGTTGAATCCTCAACCAAAGAACATTAATTTTCAACCAAACAGTTGCATATTTATCACAAAAAGATTAAATTTCTACTAAAACAGATGAATGTTTAAACCAAATAAAAAATTTTCAAACAAAAACGTTAATTTTTAACAAAATATATAAATTTTCAACGAAATAATTAAATTTTTAACAAATTAGTTACATTTTCAACCTGCAAAGCTGAATTTTCAACCAAAAGGTTGAATTTTCAAACAAAGTAGATTAAATTTCAACGAAAAAAAGCTTTGCATTTAAAAAAAAATAATTGAATTTTTTCGAAGAAAGTTAAATTCTTAACAAAAAAACGAAATGCCTAATAAAATACATGCATTTTCCACAAAATAGATGAATTTTTAAGCCGATACGAGACATTTTTTTGTAGACAGTTGAATTTTAAATTCGAAAATTTGTATTTTCAACACAAAGATTAATTCTCAATGAAAAATGTAATAGTTAATATTTCAACATCAACAAAAAAAAACTAATTTAAAACAAAATAGATTAATTTTTAAAAAAGTAACTTCAAAAAATGAATTTTTAATCAAAAAGGATGAATTTTCAATAAACCAGTTGAATTCTCAACCAAAAAAACACGATTGATTAACAAAATCGTTAAATTTTCAGCAAAATAATTACATTTTTAAACAAATAGATGAAGCCTCAACAGAATTGTATCTGTTGATATTTCATACAAAAATATAAAATATCTTCCAAAAAAGATGAATTTTGAAACCAGAGACATTATTAATAAAAATAAAGATGAAAATTCTACTACAATAAATTAATTTTTAAACCAAAAAGACGAATTAAAAAAAAAGAATGTGAAATTTTCAACACCGAAATAATAAAATAAATTAATAAATATTATATCATAGCGGCCTTGCCCAATTTTTCATTTTCCCTGACCAATAATATTCAAGGACAAGAATTAGAATCTTATAACGGTTTTAACATTGCAAAATATCAAATTTCTCATCCTTGACTGTTATTTAAAGTACCTCTCATATAAATTCCTTGACTTCTCCCTGACCATACAGCCCACTCCTATAGTTTATACAAAAACATTTGAAAAAATCCCGTTAATTTCTCAAATTTTCCCAGTTTAATCGCACACAATTCTATCAAACAATCTGATTATTTTGCCCTTGGTTCCGTTCCCAGACCGCGCTTACTAATTGAATCGTGTCTGAGAACGGAAGTGGCTCCACATAAACTCTTTCATGTATCATCATCATTATCATCATCATCACCCAATTTAAAAATAGCCTGATGAAAAACACGAAATGAGTCTCACCAATTTTGTTCCAAGCGACGACCCTGAAGGTATAATTCGCCCAGGGCGACATTGGCACCAGAGTTGTTGTCTCAGTGGCCGAGATGAAATCTTTCGACACGTCCCAAGTATCGGGCGTGAACGAGGTATTGTGCTGAACAGTGTATCGCAAAATTGGTGCCCTGTTGTCACCCAAGGGTCGCCACGTAACTTCCGCATCTCGGGACCTGCAGCTGACACTCCTCAATTCGGGCGAATTCGGCACGTCTTGGACAATCAAGGTCGCTTGGGCCTTGACCTCGTCGTATTCAGTTCTGGCGACGCATGTGTACGTTCCAGAATCAAGTTCGGTGGTTTTTGTAATCGATAGTGAAAAATCTGAGCTCTGGACGAATCTTGGCTCCCCTTCGAAATCAAGGGCTTCTCCATTTCTTAACCAGTCGATCACGATCGTTAAACTTGAATCTGTGACGGCGTTACATCTGGAAACGAGAAATGGGAAATAGATTGCATTTTAGACGATTTTTCTCTTTTTTTCGACTCCTTCAGATGTTGAGCAAATGCTCGCAGCATTTAAGCTCGAACAGAGCATTTATTGTTGAAACAAATACACACACACACACACACATATATATATATAATTAATACATATATTTTTATAAAAATATTCTGCAGTGAAATTCTCATATCCTTTTGTAAATTACGAAGTTGTTAGAGATCAAGACATTCTAAAAAGTCGGGGAATTTTTATAATAATAGTTGATTTTTCAACCAAATAATTGATATTTTCAACCAGATAATGAATTTTCAGCCAAGAACATTAATTTTCTATCAAGAAAGAAAAAATTTTCAACAAAATACACCAATTTTCAAACAAATAGTTGAGTTTGAAACTCAAAAAGTTATTTGTTTAACAAAATAGTTGATTTTTCAACCAAAATAGCAGAATTCTCAACCCAAAAAAGACGGAATTTCTACAAAACAGTTTAATTTTCGATC
>JAWWLR010000127.1:34362225-34374759 GCA_035041075.1 Acraspis erinacei
CAAAAATGAACTGAATCCAATGCATTTGGTCCCTTGTTTTCCCCTCAGCAATCAACGAGGTGAACTTAGCCGGCGCTTAAAGTGAAAATACCTAATTATGACCCTAGGCGCGGTCAATCTTGGCGCGATATTTTTAAAAGAAAAATACGAATTTTAAACAAAAAGTAAATTTTCCAGGAAATAGTTGAATTTTCAACATGTAATATTTCTATTAATAAAAAAATATGAACTTTTAAATCAAAAAGACAAGTTTTCAGAAGAAAAAGAAAAAATAATCTCACCTAAATTCAACAGTCTCGTCTTCGGCAGCGCTCTGAATTTCCGGTTCCGTGGTAAAGTACGGCACAGCTTGAACCTCAACATGTATCGAGTGCGAAAGAGCATCACCAACTCCATTCGAAGCCTCACAAGTGTACGTCCCCTCGTCCTCAAAGCCAACGTGTTTTATCACCAACGACTTCCCATAATTCCCCTGGGTGACCCGATCATTCAGCTGTATATACCTTCCATTTCGATTCCAGACAATTTGCGGCAGGGGCGTGCCACCATAAATACAATAAAGCTCGAGTTTGCCACCTCGGAAGGCAACTTCGTTTTTCCGACTCGTGTACTGTCGAACCGGAGGATGTTTATTCTGACTTGCCGATGCACTCGCACTGTTCACGTGCAGCAGAACTTTGTTTCCCAGCTTGTACTCGTTTCGGAATTCGGAATAGGCAGCACAAGTGTAGAAGGAATTTTCCGAAGCGTCGAATTTCGTCACATTGCTGAACCAGAGACTGCCCTCGGGATCGAGAGTCATTCGCGAATTATTGATGGATTTGATACTTCCGGTCGGGTCCTGGATCAACCAGTAGACGCTTGGTTTTGGCCAGCCATCCGGAGGTTCGCAGGTCAACTTGAACGGATTTCCCTCCTCGGCCTCGGCGGTTTTCCGACCCTGCTCCTTGAAGGCATTCAGTTCCGATTTTCGGACAAAGACCGAATTTGAGGTGGCTATGCCCCATTCGTTTTCAGCGAAACATTGGTACTGTCCCATGTCCTCTTCTTTCGGCTTGGAAATAACGAGGGTTCCTCGACCCGGTTGCTGGGACATTCGGTCGTCGTAGGCTGGCCAATCGAAATGTTTGCCGTTTTTGATCCATCGGTATCTGTGGACAAAACAAAGATTTCAGCGGATTAAATTAAGAAAAATTTGGCAGGGTGTCAAATCAAATCCCTGGATACAAAAATAATCCGTGACAATTGCAGGTTTTTTCCCCAGGTATCTCAAGTTTTTTTCTAGGTTTAATTGTTCATAGTACGGAACCATTAAAATATTTCGCGGGTTTTAAAATGATAAATTATATTACAAAGTGTTCATAAATATATGAGAATCATCGATTAATTAATTAAATAATACTTCAAAGATAATTAATCATTTCCCGAATTTGTCCCTAAAGTTCATGACTTTGAACAATAATTAAAACAAGTTTTTATTATTTCTTCTTTTACTTAAAATTTAAACCACTTTATAGATTTATAATTTTTAAAGTAATAAATATTGCATTTTCAAACAAAAAGATTATTTTTATACAAAAAATACGATTTTTCAACAAAATACGTGAATTTTGAAATAAAAAGGGTCAACTTTCAATCAATATGGAATTATTAAATTTTCTGTTAAAAATTGTTAACCAAACTGGTGCATTTTCAACTAAAATGATAAACCTTCAACTGTAATAGTAAAATTTTAAACAAAAAGTCTTATTTTCAACCAGGAAGATTAATTTCTACCCAAAAAGATCTAACTAAAACTAAAAAAGATCAGTTTGCAACCAAAAATGGAATACTTTTAATTTAAATTTTAGACAAATACAATTTCAAACAAAATAATCAATTTTCAACTGAAATTATTAATCTTCCACTGCAATATATGAATTTTAAATCCTAAAGATTAATTTTCAACAAAAAAATTTAACTTTCAAACAAGTAGTTTCATTGTCAACGAAAAAGATAAATCTTGAACTAAAATTATTAATATTTCACTGGAATACTTGAATTTTCAACCAGAAAGGTTAATTTTCCACCAGAAAGATTAATTTTCAAACAAGAAGATTAATTTTATACCAAAAAATACGATTTTTCAACAAAATAAATGAATTTTGAAATAAAAAAGATCAATTTTCAATCATAATGGAATTATTAAATTTTCTGTTAAAAATTGTTAACCAAGCTGGTGTATTTTCAACTAAAATGATGAACCTTCAACTGCAATAGTAAAATTTTTAATAAAAAGTCCTATTTTCAACCAGGAAGATTTAAATTTAAACTAGAAATGATGCATTTTTTAACTAAATCATTTAATTTTTAACTGAAAAATATCAGTTTTCAACCAAAAATGGAATAATTTAATTTAAATTTTAGACAAATACAATTTCAAACAAAATGATCAATTTCCAACTGAAATAGTTATTCTTCCAATGCAATATATGAATTTTAAATCATAAAGATTAATTTTCAACCAAAAAATTTAACTTTCAAACAAGAAGTTTTATTTTCAACGAAAAAGATAAATTTTGAACTAAAATGATTAATATTTCACTGGAATACTTGAATTTTCAACCAGAAAGATTAATTTTTAAACAAGAAGTATAATTTTATACCAAAAAATACGATTTTTCAAGAAAATACATAAATTTTCAATAAAAATGATTAACATTTAACTGGAATACTTGAATTTTCAACCAGAAAGATTAATTTTTAAACATTAAACTATAATTTTATACAAAAAAATCCGATTTTTCAAGAAAATACATGAATTTTCAACTAAATTTATTAATATTTAACTGGAATACTTGAATTTTCAACCAGAAAGATTAATTTTTAAACAAGAAGTATAAATTTATACCAAAAAATACGATTTTTCAAGAAAATACATCAATTTTCAACAAAAATTATTACAATTTAACTGGAATACTTGAATTTTCAACCAGAAAGATTAATTTTTGAACATTAAACTATAATTTTATACAAAAAAAAACATCAATTTTCAACTAAATTTATTAATATATAACTGGAATACTTGAATTTTCAACCAGAAAGATTAATTTTAAAAAAAGAAGAATAATTTTATACCAAAAATACGATTTTTTAACAAAATACCTGAATGTTTTAAATAAAAAAGATCAATTTTGAATCAAAATGGAATTATTAAATTTTATTTTAGAAAATTGTTAAACAAACTGGTGCATTTTCAACTAAAATGATGAACCTTCAACTTTAATAGTAAATTTTGTAACAAAAAGTCCAGTTTTCAACCATAAATGAAATAATTTAATTTAAATTTTTGACAAATAAAATTTCAAACAAAATTATCAATTTCCAACTGAAATTATTAATCTTCCACTGCAATATATGAATTTTAAATCATACAGATTAATTTTCAACCAAAAAATGTAACTTTCAAACAAGTAGTTTTATTTTCAACGAAAAATATGAAGTGTGAACTAAAATTATTAATATTTCACTGAAATACTTGAATTTTCATCCAGAAAGGTTAATTTTCAAACAAGAAGATTAATTTTATACCAAAAAATACGATTTTTTCAAGAAAATACATAAATTTTCAACAAAAATTATTAATATTTAACTTGAATTTTCAACGAAATAGTTAAATCTTCAACTAAAAAATATCATTTTTCAACAAAATAGTTTAATTTTCAACTAAAAAAGATCAGTTTTAATAAAAAAAATGGAACAATTAACTTTTTACTAAAAAAATGAATTTTCAATCGAACTGATGAACTTTCAACTAAAATGATGAATGTTCAACTGAAACAATTAATTTTTTTTTAAATAGAACATTTAAAATTGCAGCGTTCAAACTTTATAAAGTTTTAATCATCTCGTACAATAAATTTTAAATATTATTAATTAATTCATATTCACACTTGATCAACTAAAAAAGTTTTTTTCCTCAATAATCTTTCATTTTAAAAGCTTCTAATTTTTAATTGTTTAGGTGTTTAAACTGCACTTTAAAATTCTTTAAATTAAAATAAACGCTTAAAAATTAAAAATCTAACATGGGAAATTTGTAGAGTAAAAGATTTTCGAATTACTCATTCTAAACTGAATGATATCATCATTGAAAAACATCACAATTTAACTAATTGTTTAAAAACGGTTGAGAATTGCCGGTCAACAAATAAATTCACTGTCATTTTCCGGTTTTCTAGGTTTCCCGGTCAAGCGGCCAACCTCATTTTTAAATATTATTAAATGATTATTTAATGATTTCTGAAATTATAGAATTTGTCGTTGGAAATCCATTCACGGCGACGCAAAAAAACGTCAGATAAGAAGATAAATAAACCATTTTTTAGGTTTAAAATCATCCTCATAATGAAGAATATTTTCTAATTTAAAAATACCACAATTAATAAATAAATTGTGTTACTTGTAAGTATAATTAAAATAATTCAAGTTTGAACATTTTATTGCTATAAAGCAATCAAGTAATTTAACTTTTTAACCAAGGAAGATTTTTTGGTTAAGAATGAAAAAAATTTCGACCAAATTTTGAATTTTTCAAGCCAAAATGACAAATCTCATACAAAATAGTTGAAAAATATGAAATTGCAACAAAATGTTAATTTTCAAGCACTCGGTTGAATTTTCTACAAAAATATGTGATTTTTGTACCCAAATAGACGAATTTTTAACCAAAAATAATTAAATTTCAACCGAAAATAGATACATTTTCTTATTGGGTTCCATTAATTCAATTCTCATTTAAGTGAAAAAACGAGAAAAATGGAAAAAGAAAGGAATAGTTTAAATAAACATTCAAGTTAATTTTTAATACATACTATCGAAATATTATGTTAGTAAATTGGCAATTTGACTTAGAAAATTAATTTTAAGTTAAAAGGTGAAATTCCCGATGCACACTTTTTGATGTCGGTCCACACACTTTTAAAGCTTGGCTGCACAAAGTTTGTGAAACAATAACAAAAAATGTATATTAAGAATCATAAGAATCTTGAGTGTTTACAAAGAGAATTTCTGAGCTAGTGAAATATTGAATCAAGGTTAAAAATTTAGAGTGAGAGTGGGTTTTTAAATTGAGAAATGATATCTGGTTTAAAATTAGTTGCGAGACGCGAGATTAGATAGAGTTGCTATTTTTGTTTCTTGCTTGAAATTTAAAAAGCAAGTAAACGATTGGATCGAACTTACGAGGTGCTTTATAGGGCAGGGTCGCCAATCAAATCTATATACAAAAAATTGGAATCGAACTCAATATGAAAAAACTTCCCCGATTTTTTAAAATCATTTCAAATTATTTCAAATTGAAAGCAATTAAAATTTCAAAAATATCATTCAATAAAATTATAACAATAATAATTTCAAATTGAAAATATTCCAAATTAAACAATTTCAGATTCTATAACTGGATTTAAAATTGGGAAACACAATTAGTTGAAATTTAAAAATTTTAGAAATATTCAAACATACAAAATTATTTGATTTCAAATTAAAATCGCACGCTATGGTAAAATTTCAAAATGTAAGCTTGAATAAATAAACATTTTCAAATTGGATTACTAAAACTTAAATCGCTTAAAATCGAATAATTTCAAATTCACACATTCATAATTCGATAATTTATTAAATTTTTTAATTAAACTGCTTATGTCAATCTTCTTATTCTGAAACCCTATATATTTTTCAATATTGAAAAAGTTTTTAATTGAAACAGAATCAGTTTGGAAATTCGACGGATATTTTTAACTCCCGGTCAAGGTTTTCAATTTTCCCGGTCAACTAAAAGTAACATATTCATATTTGTCTCTAAACGAAAAGTTTATTTTAATTAATGACGTTCATTCCAAACATCCTTTTAACACAAAAGAGCATACATTTGAATTAATTAATTTTGAACTTTTAGTTGGAAAAATTATTTTTAAACCAAAAGTAACGCATTTTCAGTAAAATAGTTCAATTTTCAACCTAAGAGATGAATTTTCAATTACAGTGATAATTCTTAAACGGAATAGTTGAATTTTAATACAAAAATTAATTTTTACAACTAAAAATAAATTGTTAATCAAAACTTAATTAAATTTTAAGCTAAAAAAATTACTTTCCACAAAAAACTAACTTAAAAAACAGTTAATTAACTAAAATTGTAAATATTTAACTGGAATAATTTTAGAGAAAAGATGAATTTTCAACTAAAAAAGCTCATTTTTCAACCAATAATTGAATACTTAAAATTTTAATCAAAAAATAAATGTTCAATTAGGAAGGTGAATTTTTAACTAAAATGTTGGAATATTTAACTGAAATCTAAAGAAGAATTTTTCAATAAAATAACTCATATTTCAACTAACAAAAAATTAAATTAATAATTAAATTTTTTACCGAAAAGAAGAATTTTCAAACAAAAACAATTAACTTTTAAAGAAAAACATAATTTTCTACAAAAAAATCAATTTTTTAACGAAACAAGTTGAATTTTCAATTAAAAAAGACCAATTTTCAGCCAAATTGTTTAATTTTAACAAGAAATGATCAATTTTGAACTAAAAATGGACACACAAATTTTCATTTAAAGGAATTAATTTTCAAACAAACTTATGAATTTCCAAGGATAAAGAATAATTTTCTACAAAAAGGGCTGATTTTGCTCAAACTATATAAATTTTCAAACAACTAGTTTAATTTTTAAATAAAAAATATCCATTTTGGACTAAAATGAGAAATCTTAAAAAAAAAAAAAAAAAAAAAATTTTTAACGAAAGAGTTTAACTTTCAACCATGTAGTTGAATTTTTAACTAAAGAAATATGAATTCGCAAAGAACTTGCTTTTCAATTTCTTTCTTCTAAATTCGAATTATAACTCTTTAAAAAAATTCCCGTTCAATGTAAAAAATTCCCTTTTCCAAATGAAATAATACTTGTTTATTGAAACTCCCTGTCCTAAAATAAAATAAACATTCAATAATAAATTGAAATTTTTCTTATTTTTTTGTTGAAAATTATTATTTATTTGAATTGAAAATGTAACGATAATTCCAGTCGAATATTCATTTATTGACAGTAGAAATCACTTTTCTAAATTCAACAAAATTATTAAAATAATGAAAACTTGCATTTTTCTCCCATCAGAAGTAAATTCCCGGATTTTTAATTAAATTCCTGGTAATTTCCTGGTCAATAAAGTACCCTGTGTCATTTTCCGGCCAAGTCGCCCCCCTGACAATTCTAACTTTCTCCGTTTGGTGATAAATTATAATTTCAACGCGTGGGGTAGTCATTATCCTGAAGGCAAAACCAGGAAATGATATTGACCCATCTAATTTCGTGTTTTGTCGTGACAAATGGGGATTTAATTACCAATTAGATTATCAGATAGGAAAAGTGATATCCGGATGAGAAAAAATCGACCATCTTTCGGGCCGTGGAATGAGAGCGAGCGAGCATTTAATTTAATCAGAAGAAGATAAAACCTACATTTATTTAAGAGAATAAAGAGCCATGAATGTATTCTTTAGTGCGATATGACCACTCCCATTCAATGTAACTGCACTTACTCACACTTGGTGGTTTTGAGTTAGTGAGTGAGTGAGTAAGTGCTCGTAACTCAATACTCTCAAAGGCCATGAGGTCATCGAAGTAATTAAGATCAGTTACTCTGGCTTCCCTTTCCCTAAGATGGTCGAAGCACTTTTATTTTGCCTCTTGTCTGTTGTGAGTAAGACGACACTTTATGAATGGGACAATTTCGTCCGGAATCTTCAACATTTCTCTCTTATACTTGTAATTCTCACTTTCTTCTCCAGCAATTCCACTTTGGCTTTTATGCTTTTATTCGAGAAAATTTAAATTGAAGAAGAAGAAGAAGAAGAAGAGTGAGAGTGACAGGGGAAAAAATTAGATTAACATTTTTAGGATTTCAATTTAGAACTTTTCTATTCGTTTATTAATAAATTCAGGTCTCGTACTTACTAGACTGTTTACACTATTTGACGTTTTCTTTTAACGATGACACTATTTTTGCAAAAAACTGTATCCAAAATATTCTCTAGCAAAAGCAATGAATTTTCAACCAGGAATATTAATTTTCTACCAAAAACGGTAAATCCTACACAAAATACTTACATTTTTAACAAAATAGTTGAATTTTCTACCAAAAAGATTAATTTTCTACTGGAATAGACGGATTTTTAACAAAGTACATGAATTTTTCACTAAGAATTTTGAACAATCGATGTTATTTTAGTCTAAATTTTATTGACAATTAATTTTCACTTTAAGAAAACGAATTTTCTACATATAATTATAATTTTGTACCAAATAGTTTAATTTTATGTAAAATTGTTGAATTTTCAATCTAATTTCCAACCCGAGATTTGAAGTGATCCGAAAAGATTAACAAAATTTAGGGTATTTTAAAAAGATTCAAATGCATTGTCAAAATCTTTAAAAAGTTTCAAGGGCTTTCAAAAGATTGTAAAGGATCTGCAAAATATTAGGGTATTTTAAAAGATTTTAAGGAATTTTTTATTCATCTTTCATTAGTTTGAAGTAATTTTAAAAAAAATTTGAAAGATTTTAGAGTATTTTTAAAAATTCCAAGATATTTTTAACAGATTTCAATAATTTGAAGTGATTCAAAAGGATTTGAAATATTTTAGGATATTTTAAAAGATTCCAAGATATTCTTAATAGATTTCAATAATTTGAGGAGATTAAAAAGAATTGGAAAGGTTTCAGAGTAGCTTTTAAAATTGCAAGTAATTTTTAAGACTTCCAGAAAAATTTATTTAACAAAAATGTTCGTGGAATTTTAGAGAATCTGCTGGAATTTCGGAAGATATGAAGAGATTTGATGGGACCTATAAGGTTTTAGCATGATTGACAATATTCCAAGGAATTTAATTAAATTTACGAGGATTTGAAGGGATTTTGAAAAGCACTCAAGGTATTTTAATAAAATTTCCAGGATTTCAGAAAGGAATATTTTTAAGAATTTGAAAGATTTAATGATATTTAAAAATATTCCATAAATACATAATTAATTTCAAGGAATGTTAATGATTTAAGGATATTTTTAAAAATTGCAAGGAATTTTTAAGGGTTTCAAAAAAATTCAAGGAATTTCGAAAAATTTAGGGTATTTAAAAAAAATATTTCAATAATTGGAGGTGATTTCGAAAAGATTTCAAAGATTTGAGGGTATTTTTACAAATTCCCAGGAATTTTCAAAAGCTTAAAAAAATGTAAAGGGTGGATTTCAAAATATTTTAACATTTTTAAATATTTTCGTGTATTTTAAAAACATTCCATGGAATTTTCAATTTATATTAATAATTTGCAGAGATTCCAAAGATTAAAAAATTTTTAGAGTAGTTTGTTTAAATTTCCAAAGAATTTTCAAGAGCTTTAAAAAGTTTTAAGGGATTTTAAAAGATTTCAAAGGAGTTGAAATAAGAAGAATCTGAAGGGATTTTTAAAAGCTCTTAAGTTATTTCAATAAAATTTCCAGACTTCCAGGAAGAAATATTTTAAAGAATTTAAAAGATTCAAGGATATTAAAAAAATTCCAAGTAATATTTTATTGATTTCAATAATATGAATATTTTATTGAATTACGGAATTTTTAATTGATTTCAATCCTTTGAAGTGATTCCGAAGATCAAAAAAAGTTTAGGGTAGTTTGTCAAACTTCCAAAGAATTTTCAAGAGCTATAAATAGTTTCAACAGGTTTCAAAAGATTTGAAATAGTTTAGGGTATTTAAAAATATTCCAGGGAATTTTTAATTTGATCTAAAACATTTGAAGAGATTTTTTGAATCTGAAAGACTTTAGGGTATTTTTAAAAAGTCCAAGGAATTTTCAAGAACTTTGAAAAGTTTCAAAGCATTTCGAAAGATTTTAAGCAATTTGAAATATTTTAGGGTATTTTTAAATAAAAAATTATTTCCTTTAAAATGAAATAAATTGATTAGGATATTTTCATAAAAATTAATGATTAATTAGTGTTAGTCTTGTAGAATTGGTATTTTTAATTACCTCGGTGCAGGTTCACCTTCAGCCTCGCATTCTATCAAGAAAGGCTTTTCGTTTTCATTTTTGCTGACCTGAGCCACTTGAAACAGCAATTCGTCCGTAGGTGGCTGTTTCGTGATCAGCGGAGGCGATTGTACTGAAAAATAAAATGCACCACTGACGAGATTTTCGAGACAAAGCTTTAAAGTTACAGACAAAAAAATTTATTCTAGGAAAAACAAAGAATAATTGTAGAGAGTAAAGTGTACAGTAAATCTATTTTATCTGTGTGGTGGAATTTATAGAAGTCTGTAATAAAATTCACTTTAGTAAGCAAAATTCATATGAAAAAATATTATTCTCGCAAATTAAAATTAGTGCTCCGCGGATGACAAGTTAAAAGTTTAAACAATCAGAATAATTTATATTTGTAACGGTTTTAAACATTTAAAAGACTTTAGTACAAAATGAAACAGTGCAGTGAACATTTTCGGTTTTCTATCCTTGTATGTAAAAATTGTTATTTTAAATTCAATCTTTATTTAAAATATTATTCTTTATTCTATTTTCCTCCTTTTCAATTTAAATTTGAACTGAATTAAGAAAACCTAACCAGAAAATGCAAATATTTTTCGTTGAGATGATTCTTTTTTGTTGAATACTAAACTAATATATTTTTTATTGAGATTTCACCTTTTTTAGTTAAAAATTGTATTATTTGGTTGGGAATTTTACTAGATGGTTGAATATTTAACTAATTTGCTAAAGATGTATTTTGCTGTTCTTGAAAATCCATCATTTAATTTGAAAAATCATCTCTTTAATTGAAAATTCTTTCTTTTTATAGTGGAAATATAATATTTTTTGTTCAAAATTTAGCTATTTTATTTTTGGTTAAAAATTTATCTTTTTTAGTTGAATATTCTAGTACTTGCTTCAAAGTAGAACTATTTTGCCAAAGATTAATTTTTTTCGTATAAAACTTATCTCTTTGGCAGAAAATTTAACTCTTTTAAATTAGTTCTTTTTGTTCGTTCAAAATTAACTTTTTTAACCTAAAATTTAACTATTCCACTCTTGGTAGAAAATTGATCTTTTTGTACTTGAAAATTCATCTGTTTTTCTCAACATGAAATTGTTTATTAAAATAATTTGGTTTTGGTTGAGAAATTTTTACTATTTTGTTGAAAATTTGTTCTTTTTCTGAATCCAAATCAATTTTTTTGAACTGAAAATTAAGAAACTTGATTTTTGCTTGAAAATTAATTTTTTTAGTTAAAAATGCAACTATTGGATGAAAATTCAACTGTTTTTTCCAAAAAATCAGCACTTTTGGTAAAAATTTCAAAGCTTTTAGTTAAAAATGCAACTGTCTGCTTGTAAATTAATTGGTTTTTGTAGAGGATTCAATTATTTTTTCATAAATTCATCTTTTTTGGTTGAATTAATTTTTTTCAACTTAATTTTTTTAAATGTTTTGGTAGTAATATCAATAACTACATTTTTCGGTAAAAACAATTTTTGTTCTTGAAAATGTAACTCTTTAGTTTGAAGTTTAACTACTTTGTTAAAAATTGATTTTTTGGTTCAAGATTCATCATTTTAGTTTAAAATTAGTATTTTTGGATGAACATTCAGCTCTTACATTTTTGTATAAAAAATATATATTTTTTAGTTGAAAATTCAACTATTTGGTTTAAAGTTGAACTACTTGGTTAAAAAATTTCGTTTTTTTCGAAAATTCATCATTTTAGTCGAAACCTTTTCCGTTTAGTTACAAATTTTCCTGCTTTCTTGAATACATTTTTTATGCGAATTCAACTGTGATTGATCTAAAATAAATATATTTTATATTATATTTATTTTTATTTATCTTTGGTTACTTGCTTAGAAGTTGAACTACTTTGTTAAAAATTAATATTTTTCATTGATGATTCATCTATTTTGTTGAAAATTATTATTTTTTTCTTTAAAATTAATTTTTTTAATGTAAAACTTAACTGCTTTGGTAGAAAACTGATATTTTTTAATTAAAAATTCATCTTTTTAGTTGATAACTGAACTATCTGTTTAAAAATTCTTCTATTTTGTTGAATATGCAATATTTTTAGTGGAAATGTTATAAATTTTAAAGCGTTTCAAATTAATTAAATACAGTACCTACATTCATTTTATTTAAAAAAAAAAGCTATTCTCCTATTTGTCTTTTAGTTTTAATATTAACCTGAGAAGCTAAACTATGTGAAATTAATTTAATTGAATTAAAAAAGTTAATTTAAATGAAAATAGAAGTAGAAAACGACGTTTAATCGATCAAACCCGAAGCACTAAGAAAAATCTAGTTAATTAATATCAAAGTTTGTCAAATAATAATTCATCGGCTCCTGAGAACAGAAATTATTTTAAATAAACAAAAACGCAGTGTCTCGTCATCCCGAAATTCGGGACTAGTCGAATATTTTTCATTAGCTGGGCTAGTCGTCCCGAATTT